>JAWNNM010001636.1:0-224952 GCA_035044965.1 Lordiphosa andalusiaca
AACTGCATGACTGGTATCCGCATCTCCCGGTCCCGATGGGTCAGCCTGCAAGGTTGTGTCGCCATCCTCGTCTTCTTCAGCAGACTGTGCTGCCCCCCTAATATCGAGGCTGCTGGTTTTTTCGACCATCATGTCGATGCCGAGGTCGCTCTCCACCTCTCCAGCCTCCAGTGTGTGCTCATTAGTGTCCTCGGGGTGGCGTTTCTTGAGACGTAGGTGCACGCTACCTACTCCCCATGCCATCACTCCGAATCTTGGGTAAAGCAGATCCTCAATGGATATTAAAAGGATATTAAAAAAGATCCCTGGGATACGTCATTGAGATCCAATGGATATTAAAATGATATTAAAAATAGATCCATGGGATACGTCAATCAGATCAATTGGATATTTGAAAGGAAATTAATAAAAGATCAAATGGATAATTTACAAAGATCCAATGGATATGAGAAAGAGGTCAAAAGGATAGTTTTTACCTATCCCATGGATATTTTAGTATCCCTTTATCGAAAATTAATTGACTTCGAAAAGATCCAATGGATCTTAAAAAAGGATATTGCACTATCCAGTCCAAATGGATACCGCAAAATCATCCCGGGGATCATCAAAAAATATCCTTTTTTTTTCTGTGTAGTTGTACCAGCAACTCAGGTATCAGTTGAACGAGCATTTTCAATACTTAAGTTTGTTCTTTGATTTAAGAGCTTGTATAGATGAACAGCTCCTGGAAGACATAATGTTAATTAACCTAAACTAAGAGAGAACATTTCTTGTTTAACATGCCTTGGCTGCTGTTGGCACAGTTAGTTCTAAATTTCTAATTTTCCAGTTTCCCACATAATTGAAGTGCTCCAGGCATGTCTGCTGGGCCTTTCATATTCAACAGTCTTGGTAATTCACCATTTAGTCCTCTAATAAATGTATCAATGGCTTTTTCTATATACGCCCTGCTCATTTCCATGCATGAAATTTGGTTTTAAACTAGTGACAAATGTGAATAGACTTTCCGATAAAACTCTTATATTGACTGGCTTCCCTTTTATAAAGTAGTCATTTGGTGTTCGAGTGTGCCTATGCCTATCCTATCAGCGTAATGAGTACACAAGCATTTGGATATTGCAATCCAATTCATTTGCGTGCTATAAGATTCCAGAACCATATCTTCGTTTCCTTTAATGTTATTTCTGATTACGCTTAGAATTCCGTAGTATTTGGTGTTCTAAAGATTTGCAATATGCGCTCTATTCTTTTTTTCCAAGAGCTAAATTCTTCTTCTTGACCTGAAAATTTACGTAAAAATCTGTCTACATATGGAATTTAGTCCAGGTCGCCTATATTGGATGCATTTACGTTAGTTTCCTGGCCTACCAGAGGCTGACTATTTTCGTCTGGCTCTCTGCTATTTAGCATATTCTAAGCAATACCTCTTATTTGTGCTTATAACTCAATAGCAGTCATTTGAACAGGCGAATTTTTGGCCCGTTCGATTTGTTCATTATTGATGTTATGCAAAAGTTAAGCAGGTCGAAGTAAATTGATTTGGTTCGTTGCCATTGTGGTTTTTTGTATTTAAATAAATATGAAAGTTGCGCAGATGAGACTGAGGGCACACAGTGACTATTAAGTGAACTTTTTGAATTTCTAGATGTTTAAATATTTCACTTTGTGGAGAGATAGCCAATTAATAAAGAACTTTTATGTCAAATATTTTTCTTTTAAGTTTTTCTGGGATGTTGATTTAACATACAAAAATTTTGTATATTTTCTTATTTCTTTCTTTTCTTGTGGGTTTTTCTTAATTTTTTTTGAATTACTCGCTATTGAACTTTTTGTTCTTTGAAAAATAATTTTCAAAGCTTTTTGTCTTCCGACTTTCGATTTTTAGGAAACTTAGCATATGGGTAGAAGGTATATATGTTTCATTTTCATCGTATTTATGAATCAAAAGTTCAACTATTCTTTTATGTGCAAGCGAACCCGAACCTTGGGTTCAGGGATTCCAAGAACCGGTCCGCGATTTTCGATTTTACAATGGGTTCGAACCCCCGGACCGAACCTCATGAATCATTTTAAAGGTGTGCGCCATATAGTAGTCGGTTTCATGGAATTGGTGGATCCCATATTGCAGTTTGCGGACCTGTCAAATGAATTATTAAATCTACGAAAGAGACTATGAAGTCGAGGGTTTTTGTTGTCGGAAATACTGATTTACCTACTCCTTTGTTGCTTAGAAGAGATGCCCTCAGCATTCTTCAATTGAAATTGGTTCAAACAGACCAACAATATGGAAAAAATTTTGATTTGAATGAAAAATTGTACCGGCTGCGAGTTAAAATCTTTTTTGCATCTCTGTTTTCGAATATGTTACGTAAGCTGCAGCCTTGATGCAGCCTCTGAGAACCGGTTCGGTTCGGCTTTTTTGGGGTTCGCGAACCGGACCATGAACCAAACGCGTTACATTTTTGGCTCCTCGAACCTGAACCCGAACCGGACCACTTTTCCGAAAAATGAGGTTCGGTTCACCAATTTAACATGCTTAATGAGAGTTTTCAAAATTCGACAATTAATGACTCAACGTCTGATTGCAAAGACGAGAAGTTTAAGAAAGCAATATAAAAATATCAAATATAAAATGTGCGAATGATGTTATAGATTCCTTTGAAAATTGTCCAAGATTACATCCATCGATAAATGTTTTAAATTTTTGGAATGGTCATAACACCGAAGACTTCAAGAGTATTGTTTTTACGATACTAGCTGTACCAGCAACTCAGGTATCAGTTGAACGAGCATTTTCAATACTTAAGTTTGTTCTTTCTGATTTAAGAGCTAGTTTAGATGACTAAGTAATGATCATTATGATTAAGCATATGGATAGAAGGTATTTATGTGTCACTTTCAAAGTAATAATAAATCAAAAGTCAAGCGAACCAAGGTTCTAACCAGATCCTTGGGTTCAGGGGTTCCAAAAACCGGTCCGCGAACCGAACCTTGGATTTTACAATGGGTTCGAACCCCTGGACCGAACCTCATGGATTATTTTAAAGGTTTGCAGCCTTGGTAAGCAGACAGATAAATCGAAGTTTGGTTTGAATGCGGATCCTTGTAATCAATTGTTGGAAGTACTAAGTTTGTGTGCAGGCATGGCCTCAGAGTTGGATCAAAATTTAGATGTGGGTTGTGAGCTTGGAGGTGAGAATGCAATAAAATGTCGGAAGATAATTCAGTGCACGTATTTGGATAAATGGAGTAATGAAGCGACCGAACCATTATATAAAATGAGCTTTAAGTTAACAGACGATACCCCGTTTACTTTTTAACCAAGAATACTTTCGAATTTTGAGAGAGATAAGGTAACTGAAAGATCTACGACACAATCGAGCTCGAACAATCACATGAAATCTGCAGCTGTGACTAACCGTACAAGGGGGTCCAGCAAGGTCCAGATTGCAAACGAGGGACAGTCCCTTCCCTTAATCAGCACTAAGACTGACAGCCAGCTACCAGCGACTGCCAGATCAGCTGAGCAAATGGCGGAAAATACTCCCATCGTGAGCAACAGGACGGCAGAGTTCAACAGACCGGACCCATCAAAAGCCGGCGCTAATGAGAGACGTACGGCCATAAGAATCCTTAAAAGGAACACGGTGGCTCCAATAACTGAAAGTCAAGCCTCGAAGGAAGACTTTGAAAAAATCCAGCAGGATCTAAGATGGGCAAAGACCATTGTTCCGAACTTCCGATGGATTATGTCAATCCTGCTAAGAAAGCTACCAGCGCTAAGCGGGATAGATCCTTGGAGGAGGTGCAAGCCGAGGCCCCCAAGAGACAAAAAATATATGGAGCCCCACTTTCAATATCCTTTGCCGAAGTAGCAAAGAGAAGGAAGATCCTGGGTGTGATCGATGCCAGCAGAAATGATGGTAAAATTCCTCTAAGCCAGTGGAAATGGATTGAGGCTGAGCTAGGAGGTGTTGTTTTGGAGGTACTGAAAGCGAACCCAGGCCCACCGCCTATATGCAATAATGCGGGATGGTTTCAGGGAAACGTGAAATTAATCGTATGCGATGATGAGAGGTCAGCTGATCTGAACAAAGCAGCGACCGCGAAGATTGGGGAAGTCTACCCAGGGGCTCAACTAAAGGCGGTTGATGCTAAAGACATTCCCTCTTGCCCTAGAGCGCGAGCTTGGCTGCCCAAAAAGCCAAGCGCCCCGAATGACATTCTGGAAATGATGTCAATGTTCAATCCGCAAGTGCGAACAGAGAACTGTAAGGTTATAAAAGTGGAAGAGTCCAACAATGCAAACATCCACGTAACCTTCCAGATAAACAATGAAACGGTGGGGCACCTTTCCAAAGCAAACGGCCTTCTGGATTACGCATTTAAGAAGGTGAGAATGACTGTATATAAGACAGACACTACAGCGCTAGCTAACCTAGCAGCGAGTGTCGAGGCAGAAGAGCCCAGTGAAGACGAGATGGAGATCGACGATACACCTATTAAAGAGGAATCGGGAGGCTACATATCGTATGGGTCTGACTATGGCATTAGGTGGACTCTACACCGAGCAGGAGCTTCTGCATGAAGAATCCACTGATGCAGAAGCCGAAGCTACCCTGACGGCAGTGGAATCAATCTCTGATGATGCAGATCCTCCAGATCAATCTGCATCACAGTAAATCAGCTTCCGCTGCACTTCTGCTTCGCCTGGCAAAGGGTGAAGCAGACATAGTTTTAGTCCAAGAGCCGTGGATCACTGGAGATAGGATCTGTGGCTTGATGACTCCAAAATTCAACGTGTACCACACCAAGGGTAAGGGTAAGCCGCGTACATGTATACTAGCTAAACAAACTCTTAACGCATTTCTACTCCCCCAATTTAGTGATGGAGACATCACAGTAGTCAGCCTTGAATTGGGGAGTATCACCTACAGGCTGACTTCATTCTATCTGGCTCATGATACAACGGAGCCAATACCAAATCAGAAGCTACAAGACCTAGTGAGCAATAGTAAAGGAACCCGAACCAGACTGATTCTGGGTGGAGACGCTAATGCACACCATACAGAATGGTCCAGCACTGACACTAATGATCGCGGTGAGTTACTCTACTATTATCTGCTAAGTACAAATCTTATTATATGTAATAAAGGTAATGACCCTACTTTTATCACTAGAACTCGAAAGAAGGTACTAAATATCACCCTCATCTCAGAGTTTTTATTAGAAAACATTATCTCATGGAGAGTTCTATAGGACCACTCCTTTTCAGATCATAGATATATTGAGCTAAAGCTAATAGAATCATGCCCCGAACCTAAAAAGGTACAAAATTTAAAAAATCAAACTGGAAACAGTACAATAGACTAATGGTTAAAAATCTAGATGTAGTCCCAGAATTTACACCAGTAAATGCGGAGCAACTAGATGCAATAGTAGACAAGTTCACAACGACATGCGCAGAGGCACTTGACAAATCATGCCCACACATTAAGTACAAGACACACCATAAGCCCCCTTGGTGGTCTAAAGACCTCGAGATACTCAGGAAAGGTTGTAGAAAAGCGTTTAACTCAGCTAAGAACACAAACCAGGATTCATCCTGGGAGATGTATAAAGCCTAGTTGCGGGACTATAAAAGTGCACTGCGGAAAGCCAAAAGACGATCGTGGTCAAATTTCTGCAGCGGTATAGAATCTACCTCCGAAGCATCAAGACTTCGAAAAATTCTAGCGAGTTTTCCAGCCACTCCGGGACTCCGACAAAAAACTGATGGAACGTTGGCTGAATCAAGCTTTGAATCCCTCAACTTACTTTTAGAATCACATTTTCCGGGTTGTTCAACTTTTAGGGAATCTTTAGAGGAACCCAGAGGCAACTCCCAGAGTCACTTAAGTGATATTATAACTGAACAAAAAATTAAGTGGGCTGTGAACTCTTTCCAGCCATTCAAATCCCCGGGTCCAGACAGAATCTTTCCCGCTCAACTTCAACAACCGCTACCACACGTAATGGACTGGCTTCATACAATCTTTGTATCCTGCCTCCAATTACAGTATATTGTAGCATACCTACCCTACCATTATCATAAATCAAAGGGTATAACAATCCGTTAATACATTGTGACACTTTGTCATAATAATTACAAATATACAAATGCCCAAAGTACATTAAAAGACCGCTTAGAATAACATAAACGTTCCAGCGCTCAAGCAATACGATCCATCGCTTATACACAAGCCGATCGCGGCGCGTGGGTACGCTGAGCATGCACTTTGAAGCTCAAATGGTCAAACCATACATAACATATGCATGCCTTTTGCATACATATGTATGTTGACTTAGGCCTGCACCGTAAGTTCACCGCGTCTTTCACTGTCGCTGAGGTGGAGACAGCTATCATTGGCGCTGACTTCATTTCACATTTTAAACGTTGTCTACCAAACTCTTCCCACTTTCAAGCACCTTTGTCCGAACTTATAAAGGATATCAAGAAAAACGACAAGAGAAAAGTAGATTGGACTCCGGATTGGACTCCGTCCTTTGAACGATGCAATCAGAGTGTATTAGATGCAACCATGTTGTCTTTCCCTGCACCAAATGCCAAGCTCGCCTTGGTCTGCGACGCATCAGATCTTGCTATCGGAGCAGCACTGGAACAGCAGGTTAACGGCACATGGCAGCCACTGGGTTTCTTTTCAAAAAAACTAAAAAATGCAGAAAAGAACAACAGCACCTATGACTTCGAGCTCTTGGCAATCTATGAATCCGTCAAGCATTTTAAACATTTACTGGAAGCTCGCGTATTCATAATTAAAACTGATCATAAGCCACTAGTTTATGCGTTCAGTCAACGTCCGGACAAAGCATCACCAAAGCAGCTAAGACATCTAAGCTATATATCGCAGTTCTCAACAACAATCATTCATGTGAAAGGAGAAGAGAATTGTGTGGCAGACGCACTTTCCAGGCTTTGTGCCATCACAATGCCCAACGCAGTTAGTCTGAAAACTATCCAAGACGCTCAAAGCACCGTTTCGGAGCTGCAAAGCCTGCTTTTGGGTACATCATCCCTTAAACTACAATCGATGCAATTCGACATCAATATTTCTCTCTACAGCGATACATCTTCTGAATACATCCGGCCGTATGTGCCACAGAGTCAAGTTTTAACCTCAATCCATGGACTATCACATCCTAGCGGAAGGTCTACACTGAAACGAATTCGTAAAAAGTACGTCCGGCCGTCCATGTGCAAAGACACGATTTCTTGGTGCAGATCTTGCCTACCTTGTCAGCGTGCCAAGATAAACAAGCACAACAGCCTGATTCCAGAAAAAGTTATAGTTCCCGACAATCGTTTTGATCATGTCCACATGGACTTAGTTGTGATGCCACAACACAATGGTTTTCGATATTGTTTAACCATGATCGATCGTTTCTCTCGCTGGCAACTGAATTCTGGAGACACTGGATATCTCGTTTTGGTGCACCTAAAACCATAACTACCGACCAAGGCACACAGTTCGAATCGGCCTTGTTTAAACAACTCGTTATCTTGATTGGAGCTCAACATATCCATACATCAGCGTATCACCCCCAGTCTAACGGAATAATAGAGCGCTGGCACAGATCCTTCAAAGCAGCGTTGATGTGTAATTCTGGCCCACCCTGGACGGAACTTCTACGGACTGTGTTGCTTGGGTTGCGCACCTGTTTTAAGGCGGACTTACATGCGACCGAGATGTTATATGGAGCACCACTACGCCTACCTAATGAATTTTTTGAAGATATTGATGCCGTGTCTGATCCTCAATCATTCATTATCGAATTCCGCGATCACATGCGACAAATCCGCCCATCCCCAACGGCTCATCGTGCAAAGGAACGATTGTTTTTGCTGAAAGGTATCAACGATTGCTCTCATGTTTTCATCCGGGTAGACGCGGTTAAGCAACCGTTGGAAGCACCCTACGTCGGTGCGTATGAAGTGGTTGAGCGGATTACTGATCGTGTTTTCAAACTAAAAATTAATGGAAAGGATGTCGGGTTCTCAGTGGATCGGCCAAAACCCGACTTTGTCACCACAGTCTCTTCTCTAGTGAAACAAGTATGGCGGCCGAATGCCTTCGCACAGAATTCTTGTAATAATTCAGTTAAATATATTATTAAGAAATACTAAATCGACTCAGTATTTTAATTGGCATCTTGGGATGCCAAAATTATGTGGCGGTTCCAGATCACACATCACTAACATATACAAAACTCGATACAAATACTCGATACTCGATACAAAACTAACCTAACCGATAGTTGCATCACTAACATAGACACACGCGCGCAATCAAGAAACAGACGCAACTTGCCGACACAATAAATATACCAAATCTCAATCAAGCCTGTGTTTTATATTAAATAGTTAATGTGGCATAGCCACATATGGTGACCCCGAGTTAAAAGAACTAAAAACAATTATCATTAACATGGTTTTAACCCGAGACGACGAGCCTGCAAGCTCTGCTGCGGCAGCCGCAGCCGCTGCCGCCAAGATGGCGGCGCCCAAAGAAAGTGTGAAAACCGACAGCAGGCAAGACGCAGACAACAACCAGTCGTCAAATTCTGTGGGTGCGATCCATACAATTCGTTTTCCACAATTCATCACAATTCATCATCACATCGATATTATTGTCGTTCCTGAATATAAAGGTTCTAAATACTGCCTCACGATGATCGACAGGTTCACCCGCTGGCCCGAAATAGTTCCGCTTCAAAATATGACGGCCGACACAGTTGCAGCAGCATTCTTCAGATCATGGATTGCCAGATTCGGCGCCCCAAAAACCATATCAACGGATCAAGGAACTGAATTTGAATCATCCTTGTTTGAAGCACTCACAAACATGGTTGGAGCACAGCGAATACGCACTTCTCCGTATCATCCCGCATCCAATGGGATGATTGAACGCTGGCACCGGTCTCTCAAGGCAGCATTAATGTGGAATCAACAGACTTCTTGGTTAGAAATTTTGCCAACTGTACTTTTGGGACTCCGAACCTGTTTCAGGGAAGATATCAATTCATCTGCTGCCGAAATGTTGTACGGCACCGACATACGTCTTCCTGGAGAATTCTTCACACACACGGATGAACCAGATGATCCAACACATACATACGTCAAGTTCGACCTTCACCTGTTATGCATCACACTAACAAATCAGCTTTTGTTTACAAAAACCTTTATTCATGCAGCCATGTGTTCCTGCGCAGTGATCACGTCAAACGACCCCTTGAGCCGCCTTACACTGGAAAGGATTAATGATCGGCTTTTTGCAATCAGCATCAATGGAACCACACACAACATCTCAGTAGAAAGACTCAAGCCAGCATTTAGCGTCAAAGACCCTGACAATCCAGTCAAGCCTCTTCGAACATACCAAAAAGAAAGGAGTGTCAAATCTTAACCGTAAACTCGGCACACCACTAAGGGGGGAGTAGCTGTGGCGGTTCCAGTTCACACATCACTAACACAATCGATACTCGATACAAAACTTACCTAACCGATTGTTACATCACTAACATAGACACACACGCGCAATCAAGAAACAGACGCAACTTGCCGACACAATAAATATACCAAATCTCAATCAAGCCTGTGTTTTATATTAAATAGTTAATGTGGCATAACCACAATTACATCGAACCAGCGCCATCTATTGGTCAACTAATTATGTTGACTTATACAATTTTGGGATTTTTTTGCTCGAGATGAGATGGGAAATTATGTTGGACATGAACCATTGCAAATATGAAAAAGAAGTCTCGTGTTGTTCTCCAACAAGGACTTCACCCAAGACTATCCCAGCAAACAATTTGATATAAAAATACACGTTTTGCAAGCGTTCAAATATAAGCAAAACGCTGCTGTGACATTTATAAAACGCATCAAAGCAAGCGCTTTATTATCGAAACGCACCCATTTTTATAAGCTTAAAAAAGACGATTGCAAAACATGATTTTTAAAACGCAAAAAATCACGTTTTGCAAATGTTAATAAAAGGTTTTATAACTCATTTTTATATGCTTTCCAAAAGCTTTGCAAATACGGTTACAAAACACGTATTTAAAATGAAATAAGTAAGCGTTTTATACATTTATTTTTATTCAGGATTTTTTAGAAATAAACAAAAATTAAATTATATTTGCCATTTTTCAGTGCTTTTTTTTTTAGCTAATAATACATTTAAAAAAAATAACTTCATGACCTATTATCTAAGATTTATAACTAATAATACATATAATATTAAGAAATAGGAACTTCATGACTTATAACCTAATATTTAAAGCAGGGACCGTATTCATTATGAGTTCTATTATAAAAATCAAACTTTAACGATTATTTTTGATTTTCATTTTATAACTCAAAAATAAATAGACAAATCTTATTTTTAAATTAAAAATCAGAAATAATTATTATAAATATTACTCAAATGTCGATTACAACAAGTGTTTAAGACATTGTGGCAAGATTGATGCATAACCCTAATAAGTGAATCAAGTCGAACCAGTAGAACCCAATGCCAAGTTTGAAAATACAAATAAAATTACGGATTTTTAAAAATTAATGATTAATTCAGATTTTTATTCATTACTCAAAAAATAATAATTATTGATTGAGCAATAAAATAAAAACCAAGAAATAAAAAAACATTGAGGAAATGAATAGAATAGCGATATACAACCGTATTCTATTATGATACGTTCATTCATGAGTTGATGATTTTTGAGAATGAAAAATCTACAAATAATCATTATTTACGGTCCCTGATTTAAAGAAGCAAAAACGGAACTTAACTTAAATAAGCTCCTGTTCTGGAATATCATCCTCATTCCCAACGGAACTTGATGGCCCACTGTTCCATAAATGTTGGAAAATTTCGTTGGCGCTGCGCACAACACTTCTGGGTTTTTTTGCTGATGACATTAAGCAATTTTTCACTTTTTCATAAATAAATTTTTCTTACGTCTTTTCTCTTCAGCAATCACTACTAGAATGAAAAACAAAATTTTGTTGCTTGCCCGCATTAAAACTTAACTGTAAATTTTGTTGCTTGACGAGCTGCAAGCTAATTGTAAATTGTGTCGGTCGGCGTCAACATTTAGAAAACGCTTGCATTGCCAAGCCAAATATAATCGACATTCGCAAAACGCTTACAATACTAATCGTTTTGTAAGTGTCGCCTGCAAAAGCCTTATCCATGCAAGCTTATCATAAGTTTCTTTTGTAACGCTTGCAATAGCCCTCTTCATGCAATCTTACCTTAAGCTTGGTCTGCATAACGCTTGCTGAATTACCATATACACGTTCAGTTGTATGTTTGTACTAGCACATCAATATGTAAATGCATATTTATATATGTATGTTACCCTCACGTATTAGAAAAATAATAAAAGTGAGAAGACGACAGGGTAGTTTGAGGTGACAGCAAATGACATTTTGCCTAATACATACATATAATACATATGCATGTATATGTTTGATTGACATCTGACATTGTATAGATGTGTGTATTTACTTACATTACATTGCCATTTCTGCAAGCGCGCAAAAAAAACTATCCCAGGGCCTACCAATTCTGTTGGAATTTCGCGCCGAAGTGCAGACATTTCAGTGTATCTTCACTAAAGTTTGCTTCTGAATATATTAATTGAAATGTAGTATGTGCATTTGTAGTAGGATACTATATTATTAACATATTAATATTAAAAACATATTTATTAGAATATCCGCACTTTTATTTCAGTTGAGCACCAATTATATTTTGAGTACTTACCTCTAAAAATATGGAAAATGGCTTACCCGCCCAGCCCATCGACAATATTTGCTCCATTCCTTGGCGACAATCAAAGTCAAATTTCAACTATTACCAATGACACTTAAACAATTTTTTTGTTTTGGAGCCAAGGCCTACTTAGTATCAATATAAATATTACTCATTATCATGGCCAACGTATTACAGCGGTTTTGAGGGCGTTGATCACTAAATGCATAACGTATAAGCGAGGGGTAGTATGTTCAAATCCTTGTGCAACGCACTTGAAGGAAGACAAAACAAACTCGATCTCAATACACAAGCATTCTTTACACATTGCAGTACTGCGTGTTCACACCTGCGTCGTTAAACGAACGATAGCACAGCATACAGCAACTTCGCAAAAAATGTACAATGTTCCAGAATTTAAAAAAGTTTTCTTAAAATTGAGGAATAATTGTTTAATTTTAGGACAAAATGACAGAAATTTTGAACGATTTTTTCTAAAACCAAAGGAAAAATTACCCTAAAAACAAGAAAAGGCAATAAAGCAAATTCAACCTAAAATTTAGAAAAAAAACACAATTTCTAAATTTTCCAAAAGTTTTATCTTAAAAACTGATTTTTAGGGTGGCTTTTCTAAATATGAGAAAACATTTTCTTAGGTATAGAAATTTTTTCCAAATTTAAGGGCGATTTCAATTCTAGGGTGATTTCTAAAATTTAGAAAGATAATTTTCTGAGTGTACTTTAACGCCACATATTTCGCAATCGAAATCAGGACTTACTGGATGATTTTTGATTGATGTACGCATCAATACTCCATTCAGGTCTCTTGCTCGTTTGGAATTTGTTGGCTCATCATCATCATGTTGAGCGTTTTGACGATGGTGGTTGTGTTACACTAGCATATTTGTCTTTGTTTGTCCATATGAGTTGCATTTTCTGGTTTTGCGACGATGCCATTAAAATGTTGAATGCATTTGAAGGTCCTTTACAGGCTGTATAGTGCTTATTAAAGGCCTCAAGAGCTAACGTACGACAGCACAAGTCACAAATAACTTTTGGTGTATTCATATTGTCAATTGTTAAATAATTGTTCACGTTTAAGTACGCGGATTTGATGATTTTATTTTTCTATTTTTATTATATTGTATAACCTTGTATTTGTCTTTGTTTTATGTTGATTGTACACTGCACTGTTGCTCAATTTGTAGACAGCGTGAAAGGGACTGAAGAAAGTATTTGGAGATCAAAACCATTTTATACTGACTGTAGTCAGGTACAATCGTACGTTCCTTAAAATACATTAGCAAGTGAGTTTTGCTTTTGTGTTTTGTTATTACTTTAAAAAAAAACAGCAGGTTCCCACCCTCTTTAAAACAACAAGGTTGGAATTAGGTCCTAAAAACTCGATATCACTATGTTGCTGCAGCTATGGCCTACCGGAACCGAACTAGTGATGCCACACTTTTACGTTTCAACCTATGGTAAATGGCACATGCAGATGGCGCCAATATCACATCTTACACACTTGTACGATTCAACCTATGATGAATGGCACATGCAGATGGCGTCACAGTGCAATCATGGTCAGACTTCAAGTTCAGAAATACCTTTTGAATTGTGGGATACTTTTCCTTTTACAAGTGGAAGGAATGTATTAACGGTTTTACAAATTTTTCCGTGGTGGCGCCACCTAGCTTAACGTTTGTGCAACACAGGTGGCGCCACAAAGCTGTCCGTGTACGACAGACAGGTGGCGCCACATAGGTTAACGATCATCGCCGACAGGTGGCGCCACTGTGCCCCACCAATCCCGCTATCCTATTTTCCGACTACTATCCGCATACACCGTTTTTTCGTGTTAAGCTAGGTACGGAGATGCTGAGACTTTTCTCGCAGCGTGAATTGTTTCATAATTCTCAGAGCGGCCTCTGAGACTGTAGTGTGACCAGAAAACAACAAAGTGTCACTAAATCTGAAACGGTCATCTTGCACTGGTCAGCTGTTGTTTGTTTATAAAAAAAATGCGCGCTTAAGATAGGTTAATCTTTTTGTGAAAATGTAAACTGGAAGACTCTTTGATGAATGCAGAAGCTATGGTGAATGCCATGGTTGTTTTTATGGGGTCATTTTGCATGGTGCTGGAGGAGGAGGAGTATTTATGGGTTGTGCAAATTGCATCGAATTGCTTTTTGTTAGTTATAAAATGAGTTGTTCGTCCTCCGTAGAGTTCTCCAACTGACTTCTGTTTTGTTTTTTTGTGTTTTTGGCTTCCATTCATTTTTTCCCGTATGTACCTCTGACAATTATCAAGCATGTTTGATAATTTCACTGACCCCCTGCGAGAATTTATCAGCTGTTTGGCCAAAAAACGAGTTGGCAGGTCGTGCTCATTCTCAGAGCAAATTTGTGTTGTCTCCGTACCCGCTCTGAGAATGTGCTCTGAGAATTTTCTGCTGCGTATTCTCTGAGCTATGTAATTAGATGGGCTCCGAGAAAATTCTCAGCGTCTCCGTACCTAGCTTTACAAGAAAAAAAAAAAACAACCTCCCCCCTCCCACCCAATTCGTAATAATTCCGGAATCGCAATTCCGCCACTTCAACTGCCCGCTATCCTATATTTAACTACTTACTACTTATATTTAACACAACATAAAAAACACCTTGATCAGACACATATCGTGATTTGCTCAGTTGCTTATGCTCAGTTTCTGAGAGCCAAACGAAATAGTTACTGAGAGCCAAACGAATAGTTCCCTTCCCTATTATCATACGACAGCTTCGTGAGTTTCTCTCATAGAAAATAATGTGACAGAATATACAATCGAAGCAAAAACAAGTGTTCTGTTCTGAGAGCAGGACAGCACAGAAAAATTGGTGGAGCATATTTTGAGAGCTCTGCTTGTAACAACCGCCTTCTGGCAAATGCCCAGCGCCTAACTCAAACATCCAATTGGCCGGTGGACCAACAGCTATGCCGCGTGCCTGACCCTTTAAGACCGTAGCTCTTGTGGTATGGGGGGCTGTTGCTGCCGCTGCAGATCTCTACCACATTTAATTTTACTTTAGAGTCCCTTCTGAATCTACCTAAATGAGACGATCCCAAAAAAAAAGAATCAAAATAAACACGAATCTTGTTAAGAAGGGCAAAATTTTTTATGTATTCATTTCAAATTATGTTCCCATGTCCACAGAAAAAAATAACTCTCTAGATGTTCATTTTCAAGTCAATATTTAATACTCTAAATTCATTTGGTATTGGTATTTCCATTTACCCTTATGGGTTAAAAATCGATGTATATAATTTCAGCTTAGACGCAAAAAATTGTCAAACACATTGGCACCCGTATGGAGTTAATAATAAATTTCGTTTTTAATCACACGGAAACCTTATAGTAATAAGTGACGGTAATGTAAAATCATGGATGCAAACCACTCGAAAATAAGTACTGGTTCGATTCAGTGGTTCGCACAGTTTCTAAACCGCCGGTTCGGTTCATAACATGGTTTTTGGAGTTAAATGAACCGCGGTTTCGGTTCGGTTCAGTGGTTCACATTGGCACATAAAATATGATTTCGGTGAAGTGGTTACTCGATCATTTTTGAAATTTGATTCCTATAATCCGTTCGAATATCTTTAAAATCCGTAGAGCAATCTGCAAAGATTATTATGTCGGATTCCCAGGACTCGTCTATCAGTTCCTGGAGGAATGTCCTTATTTATTGGCAGATTAAGATTGAATTAAGGTTAAGAAGTACCATAGAAAATTGTAAATATTGTCTAATGAAAAAACAAATTAAGATTGATGTCAGGTAAATTAAGAGATCGGCGGGAAATTGCAGAAGACTTGTAAAATTCTCTTCAGGTCATCCTTAAAAGTTATATCGATCCGACAACGCTAAATATGTAGAGGATCGAACGAAATGATTGAAAATTATCTTCGGGAAACGATTCAATTTTCCTAATTAATCAAAATCATTGGCTAGAGGAAATCAATTCCCGTTAAAACGCGTCAGAGAACTGAACCGAACCGAACCGTTTTAATTTGTGGTTTTCGGTTCGGTTCAGAAATTCTGAATGGAAGCCGGTTCGGTTTGCGGTTCGGTTCAGCAGCGGGAATAAGCGGTTCGGTTCGGTTCAAAACCGGTTCAGCTCAGAACCGGTTTGCATCCCTGTGTAAAATATAATAAAGAGATTTAATCAAAAAATAAATTTAAGATAAAATGGAAAGAAAGGTATATGAACATATTCCTTATTTCGTTCAATTATTAAAATCGTTTATTTTGGATGTCGCTGATCATCATGCGAGCAACCGCACACACAAACTTGGATTAGAAATTACTTCACAATTATTATTTCCGATTCTCGATGCTTTAGCGCACATTCTGCTTTGGGGCTCCCAATCGGTTATGGCACCACTGGTATGGAGAGACTTCTAAGAAACGTTCAGTTGGTAGGCATTGATACCTGATGAAAGAGGGTGGTTCCTCTTGAAACAGCTGTACGATCTACCAGCCTCTTTTGTGGTGTTGTGTCTCTGTTTAAAGTTGTGCGAAAGCATAACATGACCTCGACCCGGCTGAAAACTGCAGGTTTACTCAGTATAAAGGTCACAGAAAAACCAGTCACATGTAAAAAAATTGAATTTATTTCAGATTTTGGACGTCAGTAGTGGGTGGTAGCCATACAGTTATACAAGCACTGAAATAACCTTACTTGGTTGCTTTACTCACTTACTACGATCACTGACTTGTACATAGTTTTCGCACTGAATTATTAAAACCTTTTCATTGTTGTTGCTTTTTCCTCTTTCTCTGTTCTCTGGCAATTCTTAAATTTTTCGAGGGCAACTTTTGGACATTGGTACGCCCTAGTTATTTTCTTAATCACTGCCTCGTTCGGTGGTAGAATTTATTGAGTATTGCCTCTTAGGCCAGACGCCTCTTTTGTTGAGACGGCAATTTAACATTCAAGGAACTACACGTTGTGGACCAAGATCACTAAATTTTCAGTTTGATTTGCTCCTAGATTCGCTGTTAATTTTCGCTAGCCACCGCAGACTTTTGCAACATTTCTATAGTCTCTATAGTCGTCAAGGCGTACTGTGCTTGTACCCTCTGCCTACCTACAAAGATGTGGGGCGACGTAAAAGTCTCACTGGGACCCAAATTGAGACGAAACCAGTCTTTTCCCAAGATATATTGACACAAATATTTGGAAATCAAGAAAACTGGTTAAGGCTTGAAACAACGGGTCTTGGTTCCAATATATGTCTATATATACTTGGATATATATATAAATATATGTTTCACTAATATTTCTTTTGACTTTTACTAAAGAACCAAAGTTATGCGTCGGGCGTTTAGCCCCTTGTTGATGACTCTCAGAAAAATAGTTTATAAGCCTCTGTTGCTTCGGATGGTTTACTTTTTCTCCGATTAATTTTTAACTAGGCTTAGGCTCAATCCTCGTTGGCAAAACTTTGGGTTAATCTATCTGCTCTGGTTGAGTTCTCGAAACAGAAAGACAGAAAGACGGAACTGGCATATGAGAAGAACCCAATATAGCTGAATTGAGAGCCACTTGGCAGTTGGCCTCTTGCGATTTCGTTATCATTACTGATTGTTATCAGAAGCGATTATGTCAAGAATGGGTTGGTGCCTTGAATAAAGCCACCAAACTTGAATGTAAGCCTTAACGGATTACTGCCAATCGAAAAAAAATTATTTCTCATATGACTGCGGGTTTAGCGACCTGGTTTGATTTTAGTCAAAGTGGATGCTGGTTGGCTCAAGGTCGGGTTAATTATAATTCAATAATTAACAGAAATCAACAAAGATTATTGTACATGTGGACAGTATAGGTTACTCAGACAGATTGTTTCAAATAAATTCCCATTTATTCTCATCAGTGAGTTTTCAAGAATGCCTAACAATGCCTATATAAACTGCCAAGTCACGGAAAACGTACTTAAGAATTGCAGGACCGCAAAATTGCATAGAAATGTTTGAACTCCGTATTTGCTTAGGACAGCCTAAAAGTGTGTTATGGTATTTTTGATGGATATACCAATGTTCTTAAATCTTTGTTGTTTAATGGCCATTGCTAGGTAATGCAACGTCGTCACATGATTAAAATAATGTGGCCAAGATTTCTTGTATGTATTTTAAAGGGCATGCTCACTTTACAAATACCAAAGTATTTGATGTTTGTTTAATAGGGAAACCGTTAAGGTTTTTATTATAAACATTTCGGCGTGCCGTCCAAATAAATGACTGTGGGTTTTTTTCAAATAAATATTGAGGGTTACTATGCGAACATAACATGCTTGAAGGAATCCAAAATGTTGCTTAAAAATCGAGCCCCTTTTCAGTTGCATTATCATCACCCTGAGGAATCATGGTGTGCTCTTGAGCTATCGATCAGCTGTAGCGAAGAATGTCAAAGCATTGCTGGATGTTTTACCAAACACTGAGATACACTTTACCCGCTATCGAACTTCAAAAATGTTTTCGGTGCTGGGGGATTTGGATTTGTGTGCGGGAATTATTACTGGGATACTGCGCGGACCACATTTGGATGAGTGTGTGGCCGATAGTTTTGTGACCGCCGAGAAGGCCCGGCAATCGGAATCGGCTTTTAAGATGTCCCAATGCGGGATCGAACCCACGACCACTGACCCAGTGGGCAAACACACTAACCATTGCACAACACCCAGCACTTGCAATTGCATTTGTTAATACTCTTACCTATCGCATCTTTCTAGATGTTAAAAAACCCTACAGCTAGTACTAGACGAAAAAACTCACATCTCACAACAACGTTAATTATAAGAAATCATCATGCACTATAATAGAAGTTGCTTCTATGAGTAACAGTACATTGCAAATATTTGGTTTGACAAACCAGAAACATGGACAACATAGAATCGAAAGAAAAGCCTCGCACGCAAATGGACTCGCTCTGAGAACTCAAAGCCTACAGCTGGCAGCGGATGGTAAAATCAACCAAAAGATTTTTGGCACTGGAACGAATTACAATGCCTGTCACGTGGAAAGAGTACGTAAAGAGTAAAGAGTCTCTCATCAGCGACCAATGCCTAAAAATTATGCAGGTATACGGTCTTCGCACGATGCCTTATTTGTTTCCGCTTTTATGATCGGAAACGTCTATGTGCGACAGGCACCATGGCGCTACAAAGCTATGGACACAGCATAGTTGATAGAGAGATTAATAGTAGCACGGATTACGTAATCCCAAAGATCAACTCAATATGCACATCAGCACTATTGGGACCAGAAGACTAACGTACAGAACTGACCCAAGAAGCAACGCACTTCTATACAGACGGCTCAAAGATGGACCTAGGAGTCGGAGCCGTATACTGTGCAGAGCCAGAAATAAAGCTCTTATACAAGCTGCCAAACCACTGCACCATATTCCAGGTGGAAGTCTTCGCAATAAGGAAAGCAGCGGAGTTGGCGGAAATTCACGCTCCATACAACCAAATAAATATCTACGTGGACAGCCAAGCGGCAATCAAGGCAATGCGAGGACACTCCATAAACACCAGAAATGTCCTGGCAAGCAGGGAAGCACTAGATTCCCTCAGCATCTCCAGAAAGGTGCAAATCTAGTGGATTCCCAGGCACCGGGGCGTTGACGGAAACGAGATGGCAGACAGTCTTGCAAAAGCCGGAGTCGTACTCGGCCAAGAAGAAACACTAAACATACCTATCTCCGTACAGACGCTTAACAGCAAGATGGAGGAGATGGCAGAGAAAGAAGCAGAGGTAAGGTGGAAAAACACCAGCGGATGCAGAATCTCTAAAATTATGTGCAAGACAAGAGACATAAAACTTACGCACTATCTGCTACAGCTCCACTGGACACTGCCTAGCAGCCGCTCATGCGATAAAGCTAGGCATAACGACAGAGGACACCTGCAGAAAATATATGAAACCTGGAGTCGCAGAAACTCTAGAACATCTCATTTGCAGCTACCCAGCAAACGCCACGACAAGATTACAAATTTTGCACACCCCGCGGTTCTCTTCTTTGGAGGAAGCGGCCAAGAGGCCCCCAAAGCAATTATTGACTTTTGCCAAAACGTCAAAAATCCTCCTGGACTTCTAAGTCAAACGTACCCAAATAATCACCCGGCCTCATTAAGGACCCTAAGGCCCCATCTGGGGTCAGCCGGAACTACCTACCTACCTATGATCGAAAGTCGGTAATTTTTGATTTGGAAACCAGAACTGAAATTGTTCTTCGCTTTATTTAGCGTTTTATCTTCTTTTACACTTCAGAAGAAGAAAAATAAATTTTTTGGTTAGTTTACATTGACTGTCGAGCCATGATTTGGGAGCTAGTTTTTTGAACTAGTTTCATACAGAAAGCTGCGTTCCTAGTGCATTTGATCAGTTGTTTCATGGTAGTTTCGTTGTTTTCGACTGCCAGTTGGGATACTTATTGGTTTAGATAGTCCTTGTAAGGGATTTTATATAATATATTTATTTTATTTATTTATTTGTTTATTTTAAGATAAGCAATTCAGAATCCGATCAGGTCACACTGGTCGAAAGCCAGGTTTTTATTTGTGTTCCGTCAATTTTATAAAGTTTTCCCCAAAAATTTTTACAAACGTGTTTCGTTTTGTGCCAAATAAGTGCGAGCCAGTTGCCTTGTGCCAGCGAAGTTTTGTGCTGTAAAACTGGTGATCTGTAGGCGGTTCTATTGTCTGCAAGATAACCCACCTGTTGCGGCCGCCGGCAAAGCTAAGCGTGTGCACCCACTACCACCTACCCAGAGATCCATACCCACTCAGGGCAATTAAACTCCAGACAGTGAAGTGCAGTGCAACGCAGGGAGTGCTTACCAATACCAAATCATAACAATTCACAACAATTGTTAAATATCAAAAATAAAATTTTAGTGGTTTTGGTTAGCGACGTTAGTATTATTACGTTTAACGTCATTCCCTTACGCTCACACAAAAGGCATAACGCGTCAAGGCTGACAACCATCAGTGCTGGCACCTTAGCTTGTGATTAATGTATCTTTGTTTTTAGCCGTTTTGAGGCAAAATAGTTTTCCATAGTTCAGATTGTAGTTGATTGTCCCTGTCTTTTTGCGACCAACTCTATAATAATAATAGGAGGAAATTTTTTTCTTTTTTTACTCGTTACTCGTAGAGTATAAAGGGTATACTGAAGTCGTGCAAATGTATGTAACAGGCAGAAGGAAGCATCTCCGATATCATAAAGCATATATAATATATTCTTCATCAGCATCAACAGCCGACTCGATATTACCATTTCCGTCTGTCCGTCCGTCCGTCCGTATGTATGTACACCTAGATCTCAGAGACTAGACGAGCAACCAAATTTTAGGTGTAAACTTGTATTGTCTGCAGGCAGATCAAATTTATTTCAAATTTTGGCCACGCCACCTCCCGCCCCCGCAATAAAAATGTTGAATATCTCCTACAATTTGTTAGCTATCGCGCTCAGATTTTGCAGTGTATGTGACCAATATGTACAATCTCACTTTCTCATTTTATCTCATTTTCATAAAGATCGGATAAAAAATGGCAATGTTTAAAAAATCGTTGCATACTTATCTAATTCGCCAGAGGTAATTAAACACTAATTGCCTTGATTAACGGGTATTTCGAAGTCCGGCAGGGCCGACTTCAACTTACGCTCTCGTTATTGTTTATATTGGAGGGAGTTGCTATAAAGTGGAGACAAATGATTAGAGTTTGGGAGATAAGGCTATCTGGCGTTAATATGGCGGAAATAAATGAACTTATCACTCACAATCCCATTTATTATTTATATTATATATTTCTTTATTTTTAATTCCAAGTCCGAACAGGTTATGAGTAACAGCACCAACTCAGAACCAAAAATTCAGGTACCACAGGCCAGAATTAATCAATTGGACATGCCCCTTTTAACAGGTGGGAGCAGCACGTCTTCTGGTGCAAAAAATAAGAAGTCCTCTGCTGCCTCTAGGAAGAAAGTCCTCAGCCAGCAGCTAGGACTTCGACCAACAGGGCAGCAAAGATCTTGAAAATTGTTTGCAACAGAGCCGTGGTGTTTACCAGACCCAACCCAACCAAGGTCGGAACCGGGCATCATGACAAGGCTTATCGAATCCTGAAACGTCTGGCAACCAACCAAATCAGGAAGGACCAGACGTCGAAGGAAGACTACGCCAAAGTCCAGGAAGACATTGCCTGGGCGAGGGAAGTTCTACCAAACTTCTCTCTAGACATGACTCCACCTGGGCAGCAACCTGCTGCCGTAACTAACCAACCGACCCCACCTGAGCAGCCACCCACTGCAAAGGGGGATCGGTCCATGGATGAGCAGCAGCAGCTGTCGTCCAAACATCCAAGCCGCGTCACCCTGGATCTGCTTCTTGAAAACCCTGGAGCACCTCCCTGCTGTTACAGTTTGGGGTGGTTTCAGGGAAATATCCGACTGGTGGCTTGCGAGGATGAGCGATCTGTAGATCTGTACAGGGCAGCCATAGCAAAGGTCGGGAAGGTAAAACCAGGGGCAATACTGTATGTAGTGGATGCCAAAGAGTCTTCATGAATGTCTCCAAAACCGACACAGAACTTGCTAGTTTAGCAGCAAGTGTTGATGTGGAGGTGGAGGAGCAGAGTGATGAGGAGATGGAGGTAGAGCGTACCCATCAACCAGAGGAGCGCTGTGGCCACAGCTCAGGAGGGTCGGACTGTGGACCAGCTTTCGGGCGCCTGAATTCCGAGCAGGAACTTCTCCAACCGGAGGATGCCGATGCCACCTTGACGGAGGAGAGAATTTCTGAAAATAATACGGGTGCTGCAAATAAGCCTGCACCACTCTCAAGCAGCAACCGCTGCACTTCTACTATCTTCTACTATCCTGGGGCGAAGTAGATATTGTGTTTGTCCAAGAGCCATAGATTTCTGGTGACAGAAAAAATGGCTTGAGGACATCAAAATATAACCTTTTCTACACCAAGGGTAAGGGAAAAATTAGAACATGTATTTTGACCAAAAAACATTTTAACACACTTCTACTTCCTCAGTTCAGTGATGGAGACATCACCACGGTCTGACTGGAACTGGGGAGCTCGACCATCAAGCTGGCCTCTTTTTAAATAGCTCATGACACCCAGAGGCATCCTTCACCTACTTTATTCCGGGACCTTACCGGAAACTGCACAGAAACAAACACATGCCTTATCTAAGGAGGCGATGCCAACTCACACCACACGCTATGGGGCAGCACAGATATCAACGAGCGCGGTGAGTCTCTGTACAATTACCTTTTACACACAAATCTCCAGATTGCAAATAAATGAAACAACCCTACTTTAATTATCAAAAACCCAAAGGAGGTCTTAGATATTAGCCTTATCTCCGAATACCTCTGTGATCAATTGGTTTCATGAAAGGTGCTGTCAGAGCACTCCTTCTCTGACCATAGATACATAGAGGTCTTACTAGCAAAGAAGTTTCCTTCACCCAAAAAGATGCAGAACCCGAAAAAGACAAACTGGGAAGAACACAAGAAACTTCTCTCCAAAAAGCTTGAACCGTCCCCACCATATACACCTAGTACGGGGAAACAGATAGATTATCTCGACGATACGTTCACCAATGCGTATGTGGCCTCTCTTAATAGTGCTTGCCCTCCTAGAAAAATAAAATCCAACTTTAAACCACCCTGGTGGTCTGCAGAGCTTGACAAGCTCCGAAAAGAGTGCAGACATGCATTCAACGTAGCCAAATATAACGATCAAACTACCGCTTGGGAGTTATATAAACACAGGCTAAACACTTACAAGAAAGCTATCAGGAAGGCTAAACGCTCCTCCTGGGCCAACTAATGTAGCAACATAGAATCCACCTCTGATGCATCTCGGCTCAGAAAAATCCTGGAAAGCTCCATCAAACCATTTAAATCGCCTGGCTCAGATACCATATTTCCAGCCCAACTACAGCACAGCATTGGGTACACAATGACCTGGCTTTACACAATCTATGTAAGCTGTCTCAAAATCAACTATATTCCTACCAGATGGAGAGAAACTAAAGTGGTATTCATACCGAAAGCTGGCAAAGCTTCACATGTGAAACTTAATGATTATAGGCAAATCAGCCTATCCTCATTTCTACTCAAAACTCTTGAGAGACTTATAGAAGCACACCTGAGGCAAATTATAAGTCCCTCTCATCCAGCACGCACACAACATGCTTACAGCAAGGGTGGGTCCACCGAAACCGCCCTGCACTCTCTGATCTCAAGGAGTGAAAGATCTCTTGAAGTAAAAGATTATTCTCTAGTAGCATTACTCGACATTGAGGGTGCCTTTAATAACATCCAACCTAAAGCCATCACCTCAGCCTTAAAATATAATATTTGGGAGTGGATGTGCCGCTGGTAAGATTCATCGACCAATTGCTAACCAGCTATTTTTATTGCCATTTTCAAATAAGGACTATTTCTACAGACGCTGTGTGACCTCATGCAGAACGCACTGATAACACTTGCTCAGTGGACAATATCTTGTGGTTTGGGCGTACACCCAGCGAATACGAAACAAGTGCTTTTTAACAGAAAGTACAAAATTCCTGATCTTATCCCCCCAAAAATCAATGGAGTAAGCCTTTAATTTGGAGACAATGTCAAATACTTGAGAGTCATCCTGGACAGGAAACTAATCTGGAATGACATCATAAACGAGTGCATAAAAAAGGTAACTCTTGCCCTTTTCTCGTGCAAAAAGGCTATAGGCCGCAAATGGGGCTTTTCGCCTTCCATAGTACACTGGCTTTACACAGCCGTGGTCCGCCCAAAACTAATCTACGGAGCACTAGTTTGGTGGCCTGCGCAATCAATCCTCAACAATCTGCATAAGGTACAGAGAAGTGCGGAAATCTGTATTAGCGGCGCTCTCCGAACAACAACCACGGAAGCGCTAAATACCTTTTTCCACCTACTTTCACTAGACCTTACATCAAAGCAACTGGCTATAACAACAGCCCTTGGACTAAGAGAATCCGATGCCTGGAACGGGGGTAAGTCGGGACACTGATTACTGTATACCACAAACGACGTTCGTCATATCATACGACGTCTGTATTCCAAGCCGACACGAGTGGGAAAACCATCCCCACAGCAGAGCCAATGCCATCAACATCTACACGAAAAAGTAGGAGGGGGAGTCTTCTCCATCAACCTAAACTTGAACTTATCGTTCCGCCTACCTGATCACTGTAGCGTGTACCAAGCTAAGTTGGTGGCCATCCACGAAGCAGCCACCTACCTTAGCACACTAACAATCAGAGAAGGAAACGTCTTCATATACTAAGATAGTCAAGCCGCCTTTAAAGTCCTTGACTCATATACCAACAATACCAAAACGGTTACTAAATGCCGTTCATCTCTTAATGAGATCTCACGAGACTTCAGTATACACCTTATATGGGTGCCTGGATACCGCAACATAGAAGGAAATGAGTCTGCGGACAAACTGGCCAGAATAGGTACCACCATCGAGCTCCTTTAAGCTCCACACAAAAGCTAAAACACGTCGTCTCGCTGCGGATAGGAAAAACCTTTCCTCCTGTGCAGTAGCGAGGCTTACGTGGCCAATACTAAACCTAAAACGTACCACCACGCTTTTACGCCACAGAAGGGAACACATTTTGCTTCTGGTGGGAACCCTAACGGGTCACTACCTTTTCGGCAGACACGCTGCACGCCTAGGAGTCACTCACTATGATTTCTGCAGAATTTGCAGGTACGAAGAAGAGGAGGAAACAGTACAACACCTCCTATGCCATTGCCCCGCCCTGAGTAGAAGGAGACTTAGGACACTAGGTCATCGTCTCCTACTTAACCTATCGGAAAAAAAACATGGCATCGTAATAGACCCAAAGAGGCCTAAGTGGAAGGGCGACTTTTTGCTCTCAGCCATCGCAACCTAACCTAACCTAAGATAAGCAGTTATCTGCTTGTTAAAAATAGTTATAAAGTATATAAAATCAAAATTAGTTTTCTACTACGCCGACCAAGTAAGGAGAACTTATGCCCCTACTCACATCGGTTGGCCGACGACGTATTATCAAATTACAAATTTGATGCAGACAAAGTAGATAAAAGATTCCGGGAATTGGTATAGTGGGAGTAATGCAATGACAGTATGTGATATAGGTCATTATATTTGTCACACAGGACTCGGAAAGGATCGTGACGGGTGTAATTTGATCTGCACACTTGCAAAGACAATGGGCGAATACGGCGAATTGCTCTGCAAGGTACGTTCCAGTTCAGAAGACTTTTAGAGTAGGAAAGTTCAAGAGACGTAGCCTATTTAAATAGAGAGACAAACGGCGACCAGCATCCCAGTTTAATCCCCTAAGCGCAAAAAGAAGAAACTGCTTTTGAATCGACTCCAATAAATCCTGATAGTAACTATATTGAGGTGACCAAATGTACGAGCAATACTCTAGTGATGGACGAACAAGGGACACATAAAGTAGCCTTACTATGTAAGGATCAGCAAACTCCTTTGAAAAACGCTTTATAAAACCCAGCAAACTCTAACCTTTGTTGGATATGACAGAGATATGGTCGTTGAAGCAAAGCTTGAGATCGAATAATACCCCCAGATCCACAGCTGAAATAATGGGGTCTAGTGCTCTTTGCTCAAAACAGTGGGTGTGCAGAGTAGACTTAGTGCGGTAAAACGACATAAACTTACATTTGTCATAATTGAGAAAGAGAATATAAACGTTGCACCAAGATTGAAAATTATCAAGGTCATGTTGAATACATTTATACAAAAAACGAGAAGACAGCGCCATAAATAGTTTAACATTATCCGCAAACATCAAGACTTGAGCTGACTTAACAACCTGAGGAAGATCATTGATAAATAAACCAAACAGTAATGGTCCAAGTAATGGTCTACCTTTAGGTACACCAGAGGTAACACATTCTATCTCATATGGATAAGAAGCCTATGATTGACCGAGTCGAAAGCTTTACTAAAGTCAGTGAAGATGACATCAGTCTGTAATTGATTAAGAAAGTCACGACTAATTGTGTTCGTAAATTCCAGGAGACTTACAGTTTATCAATGATCAATTTACCAAAAAGTTTAGGGATAACGCTAAGTTTTGCTATGCCACGATAGTTTTCGATGTCCGACTTGTCGCCCCTTTTGTGCAACGGGATGATAAAAGATTTCTTCCATAAAGGCGGAAAATAGCATTGGTCAATTGACATTTTAAAAAGTCTTCTTAATGGCTGTGAAAGGGAGCTAGCGTATTTTTTAAGAACACAGCTAGGAATCTTGGCAGGACTCGGAGCAAACGAATAGATTATGGTTGAAAGACACCGAAAAACGTCAGATTCGTGAACTACAGGCTTAAATATGAAATCTGTATGAGGTAATGTATGGGGATATTTAAAGTTAGGATCAATGTTAGAGGAATAGGTGCCTTGAAAGAATTCAGCAAATATGATCGCCATGCCCAAGTTTATTGTTGTGTATAGTTTAACAAAGTTCAGTCAAACTGTTTGTGAACATAAGTAATTTAAGTTTGACAGTAGATTATTTCTTACATCAAGCATACTAGAGTTAAAAGAGAAGAGATAATAGTAATTGTTGTAGTTTAGACAAAGGCTTCGAAAGGGTTCATGATGAGCTTAGTTTGTGATACAACAATGTAAATAAATCGGGACATAGTTCCGTGTTACTCTAGCCGGAACCGCCAAACTTATTTGGCTAAGCAGAGCGCTTGAATCAATATCACCTAACAGAAGCTTATAATGAAAAGCACACTAAGATAAATCCTACGATTTTTGAGGGTTGGAAGATCCAACAAGTCATCAGATACATTACAGTTTTTAAGAAAGAGGGATGGCGGAAATAAGTTGGTTTTACGTTTTGAGTTAACGAAAGAAAAAAAAACTTAGGTTTGCTTCGAAAGTTGTCTTTACAATGTATAAGGTTGCTTTTAAAACGTTCGGAGTTATGTGCGAAGAAATCCGACTTTGCAAAAGAGTATTTACCAAAATCAGTTTGTAAGCCTGTCTGCTTAAATCGCTTATACTGTCTACATTTTACGTTCCTCAGATAAGTCAATATACGAGAAAACTCGGGAGGGTTCCGTACCGATTCTTGAGTTAAACTCACACATAATAATGACGGTACTGTTGTCCTGCTCAATTTAAGTATCAGACAACTTATCGAAATCCGACTACCAATTGTCACAATTCAGATATGCGGGTATAATTTTAATTAATTCCGCACCGAGGAGAAGTTTTATAAAAGTATATCCATTTAGCGAACTAAAGTCTATATCTAAATCCCGATAAGTAGATTTTCGGGTCCCTAAAAGACATCCTCCTGAGGCTCGTCCACTTCTTTGGATTCACCTTTTGCGTTCATCCTGCTGATAAGCCTGCCATAATTGGTGTCGATATTCCAATCCATCTCAAAAAGGGCTAAGAGAGTGGGGTTTGCTAATTGACTCTTCTCACCAAGCATTTGTTTGGTTGAATAGGTTGCCTTAATTTCCGAACGCAATGTTAACATTGCATTTTTTCTCATAAAACGCTGACTGTTGAGGTCCGTTCTAGCGTCAATTCGTGTCCCTTTTGAACGATTGGTTTGCATTATTTTCGTATTTTAATCGTCGTACAGTAGCCGTTGATCCAAACTCAGCCAGCACCGTCATTTTTCCGCCAATCTCCCTTAGTTTCCTGGCCGGCTCGATGGAAAAACCAGACTTTATTTGCGTGCACTCTCTAAAAGATTATTCTCTAGTAGCATTACTCGACATTGCGGGTGCCTTTAATAACATCCAACCTAAAGCCATCACCTCAGCCTTAACATATAATATTTGGGAGTGGATGTGCCGCTGGTATGATTCATCGACCAATTGCTAACCAGCCATTTTTATTGCCATTTTCAAATAAGGACTATTTCTACAGACGCTGTGTGACCTCATGCAGAACGCACTGATAACACTTGCTCAGTGGACAATATCTTGTGGTTTGGGCGTACACCCAGCGAATACGAAACAAGTGCTTTTTAACAGAAAGTACAAAATTCCTGATCTTATCCCCCCAAAAATCAATGGAGTAAGCCTTTAATTTGGAGACAATGTCAAATACTTGAGAGTCATCCTGGATAGGAAACTAATCTGGAATGACAACATAAACGAGTGCATAAAAAAGGCAACCCTTGCCCTTTTCTCGTGCAAAAAGGCTATAGGCCGCAAATGGGGCTTTTCGCCTTCCATAGTACACTGGCTTTACACAGCCGTGGTCCGCCCATAACTACTCTACGGAGCACTAGTTTGGTGGCCTGCGCAATCAGTCCTCAACAATCTGCATAAGGTACAGAGAAGTGCGGAAATCTGTATTAGCGGCGCTCTCCGAACAACAACCACGGAAGCGCTAAATACCTTTTTCCACCTACTTTCACTAGACCTTACATCAAAGCAACTGGCTATAACAACAGCCCTTGGACTAAGAGAATCCGATGCCTGGAACGGGGGTAAGTCGGGACACTGATTACTGTATACCACAAACGACGTTCGTCATATCATACGACGTCTGTATTCCAAGGCGACACGAGTGGGAAAACCATCCCCACAGCAGAGCCAATGCCATCAACATCTACACGAAAAAGTAGGAGGGGGAGTCTTCTCCATCAACCTAAACTTGAACTTATCGTTCCGCCTACCTGATCACTGTAGCGTGTACCAAGCTAAGTTGGTGGCCATCCACGAAGCAGCCACCTACCTTAGCACACTAACAATCAGAGAAGGAAACGTCTTCATATACTAAGATAGTCAAGCCGCCTTTAAAGTCCTTGACTCATATACCAACAATACCAAAACGGTTACTGAATGCCGTTCATCTCTTAATGAGATCTCACGAGACTTCAGTATACACCTTATATGGGTGCCTGGATACCGCAACATAGAAGGAAATGAGTCTGCGGACAAACTGGCCAGAATAGGTACCACCATCGAGCTCCTTACAGCTCCACACAAAAGCTGAAACACGTCGTCTCGCTGCGGATAGGAAAAACCTTTCCTCCTGTGCAGTAGCGAGGCTTACGTGGCCAATACTAAACCTAAAACGTACCACCACGCTTTTACGCCACAGAAGGGAACACATTTTGCTTCTGGTGGGAACCCTAACGGGTCACAACCTTTTCGGCAGACACGCTGCACGCCTAGGAGTCACTCACTATGATTTCTGCAGAATTTGCAGGTACGAAGAAGAGGAGGAAACAGTACAACACCTCCTATGCCATTGCCCCGCCCTGAGTAGAAGGAGACTTAGGACACTAGGTCATCGTCTCCTACTTAACCTATCGGAAAAAAAAACATGGCATCGTAATAGACCCAAAGAGGCCTAAGTGGAAGGGCGACTTTTTGCTCTCAGCCATCGCAACCTAACCTAACCTAAGATAAGCAGTTATCTGCTTGTTAAAAATAGTTATAAAGTATATAAAATCAAAATTAGTTTTCTACTACGCCGACCAAGTAAGGAGAACTTATGCCCCTACTCACATCGGTTGGCCGACGACGTATTATCAAATTACAAATTTGATGCAGACAAAGTAGATAAAAGATTCCGGGAATTGGTATAGTGGGAGTAATGCAATGACAGTATGTGATATAGGTCATTATATTTGTCACACAGGACTCGGAAAGGATCGTGACGGGTGTAATTTGATCTGCACACTTGCAAAGACAATGGGCGAATACGGCGAATTGCTCTGCAAGGTACGTTCCAGTTCAGAAGACTTTTAGAGTAGGAAAGTTCAAGAGACGTAGCCTATTTAAATAGAGAGACAAACGGCGACCAGCATCCCAGTTTAATCCCCTAAGCGCAAAAAGAAGAAACTGCTTTTGAATCGACTCCAATAAATCCTGATAGTAACTATATTGAGGTGACCAAATGTACGAGCAATACTCTAGTGATGGACGAACAAGGGACACATAAAGTAGCCTTACTATGTAAGGATCAGCAAACTCCTTTGAAAAACGCTTTATAAAACCCAGCAAACTCTAACCTTTGTTGGATATGACAGAGATATGGTCGTTGAAGCAAAGCTTGAGATCGAATAATACCCCCAGATCCACAGCTGAAATAATGGGGTCTAGTGCTCTTTGCTCAAAACAGTGGGTGTGCAGAGTAGACTTAGTGCGGTAAAACGACATAAACTTACATTTGTCATAATTGAGAAAGAGAATATAAACGTTGCACCAAGATTGAAAATTATCAAGGTCATGTTGAATACATTTATACAAAAAACGAGAAGACAGCGCCATAAATAGTTTAACATTATCCGCAAACATCAAGACTTGAGCTGACTTAACAACCTGAGGAAGATCATTGATAAATAAACCAAACAGTAATGGTCCAAGTAATGGTCTACCTTTAGGTACACCAGAGGTAACACATTCTATCTCATATGGATAAGAAGCCTATGATTGACCGAGTCGAAAGCTTTACTAAAGTCAGTGAAGATGACATCAGTCTGTAATTGATTAAGAAAGTCACGACTAATTGTGTTCGTAAATTCCAGGAGACTTACAGTTTTTCAATGATCAATTTACCAAAAAGTTTAGGGATAACGCTAAGTTTTGCTATGCCACGATAGCTTTCGATGTCCGACTTGTCGCCCCTTTTGTGCAACGGGATGATAAAAGATTTCTTCCATAAAGGCGGAAAATAGCATTGGTCAATTGACATTTTAAAAAGTCTTCTTAATGGCTGTGAAAGGGAGCTAGCGCATTTTTTAAGAACACAGCTAGGAATCTTGGCAGGACTCGGAGCAAACGAATAGATTATGGTTGAAAGACACCGAAAAACGTCAGATTCGTGAACTACAGGCTTAAATATGAAATCTGTATGAGGTAATGTATGGGGATATTTAAAGTTAGGATCAATGTTAGAGGAATAGGTGCCTTGAAAGAATTCAGCAAATATGATCGCCATGCCCAAGTTTATTGTTGTGTATAGTTTAACAAAGTTCAGTCAAACTGTTTGTGAACATAAGTAATTTAAGTTTGACAGTAGATTATTTCTTACATCAAGCATACTAGAGTTAAAAGAGAAGAGATAATAGTAATTGTTGTAGTTTAGACAAAGGCTTCGAAAGGGTTCATGATGAGCTTAGTTTGTGATACAACAATGTAAATAAATCGGGACATAGTTCCGTGTTACTCTAGCCGGAACCGCCAAACTTATTTGGCTAAGCAGAGCGCTTGAATCAATATCACCTAACAGAAGCTTATAATGAAAAGCACACTAAGATAAATCCTACGATTTTTGAGGGTTGGAAGATCCAACAAGTCATCAGATACATTACAGTTTTTAAGAAAGAGGGATGGCGGAAATAAGTTGGTTTTACGTTTTGAGTTAACGAAAGAAAAAAAAACTTAGGTTTGCTTCGAAAGTTGTCTTTACAATGTATAAGGTTGCTTTTAAAACGTTCGGAGTTATGTGCGAAGAAATCCGACTTTGCAAAAGAGTATTTACCAAAATCAGTTTGTAAGCCTGTCTGCTTAAATCGCTTATACTGTCTACATTTTACGTTCCTCAGATAAGTCAATATACGAGAAAACTCGGGAGGGTTCCGTACCGATTCTTGAGTTAAACTCACACATAATAATGACGGTACTGTTGTCCTGCTCAATTTAAGTATCAGACAACTTATCGAAATCCGACTACCAATTGTCACAATTCAGATATGCGGGTATAATTTTAATTAATTCCGCACCGAGGAGAAGTTTTATAAAAGTATATCCATTTAGCGAACTAAAGTCTATATCTAAATCCCGATAAGTAGATTTTCGGGTCCCTAAAAGACATCCTCCTGAGGCTCGTCCACTTCTTTGGATTCACCTTTTGCGTTCATCCTGCTGATAAGCCTGCCATAATTGGTGTCGATATTCCAATCCATCTCAAAAAGGGCTAAGAGAGTGGGGTTTGCTAATTGACTCTTCTCACCAAGCATTTGTTTGGTTGAATAGGTTGCCTTAATTTCCGAACGCAATGTTAACATTGCATTTTTTCTCATAAAACGCTGACTGTTGAGGTCCGTTCTAGCGTCAATTCGTGTCCCTTTTGAACGATTGGTTTGCAATATTTTCGTATTTTAATCGTCGTACAGTAGCCGTTGATCCAAACTCAGCCAGCACCGTCATTTTTCCGCCAATCTCCCTTAGTTTCCTGGCCGGCTCGATGGAAAAACCAGACTTTATTTGCGTGTTTTGGGCCATTACCGATTATATGGCCTCCATCGGGTATTTCTGCGTAGTTTTGCTCTTGCAGACGACTGAACTAATTCGCAGGGTGAAACTTGGACCGTGCCAGATAGTGTAGCTGGAGGTGTTTTAAGCAAGCTCTTAGTTTTTTGGGGTCAAAGTCCAGCTTGAGTTGGTCCACCGGCGCTTTAGCTGCTTTGCACTTGTTTTGGTTGTGCCACTTACTCTGCAGTTTTGGATAGATAAGATTTTGGTGGAGCCCCGTGTTGAGCTTCAATTCTCCTGTGTCGGACACTTTTTCTACGTCAAATTGGTGCTATGCAAGCCAAATTCTTGTCGGCTTTTGTCTATTATTTAAATTTTTTCGCGCTCGCTCGCTATAGAAATTTCTTTTGCCCACCAGGGTTGTCGAGACCCAAAATCATCAGTTAATTGTCTGGAAAAATCTCGATCGGAGGAGCTTAAGTATTGTCGTCTGAAGACGGTTATATATGAATCAACATCAGCTTCATAATTAGCAACAAAATGCTTGGCTTGGAGACTTCCTGTGGGATCAGATGTTTTAAAGCACGACTTCTATTTGGAATATAGAAGTGCCAACTCAATCACGTATCGATCCAAGTCATGCAGGAGCTTATCAGAATACTGATTATAATTTTTTGAACAAGGATTGGTTTCGGAGCTAATTAGTCCTAATTACATAGAGTTATGTCTGTGCTTATGCATATACATATGTACAGGTAATTAAGAGATAGCGCTGCTCGAATATGTATCAATTATAATTATTACTGAATATTCAGTTAAGTTATGGTTATATTATGGGGCAGAGCCTCAGTAATAAAGTAATTTGAGTTTTAAACTTCAAATAAGCTAAACAAAGACGAAACTGAAGGTTTCGTTATCAATTCATGGCGCCAGCACAAAATGTGCTACACTTGCCGGCTATGCAACGACATCCGGCCCAATGCTTATTCAGCAATTGTGGCTGGAGTCAAATTCTGGTCAACGATCCAGAGACCGCTGACTTTGGTTAACTACTCCCCTTTCACGCCTAAGGCCGCCCTCGGCCGAACCAATCTCGGCGACCACCTCTCTCATCTGCTTCGCTGATATCTTTGCTTTGATGATTCGTACAAAGGCAATGAACGCACAGCGTATAACCAACACTATGAGTGTTATATGATGCGCATGATCAGTTTTGGCATCCTCCAAATTACGTTCATTTAGATGGTGAAGGTAAGGGAGGCTGAGAACGTCTTGGCATGCGGTGATGTTCAACAGGGGAGAGTTGGCAATTCCAGGCACTCTGTTCTGGGCGTTGTTGTGGTTGAAGAGCAGAGTCCCATTGATTGCGACCCGGTGACCCGATTGATTGAAAAATAAAATCCACCTTTAAACCACCCTGGTGGTCTGCAGAGCTTGACAAGCTCCGAAAAGAGTGCAGACATGCATTCAACGTAGCCAAATATAACGATCAAACTACCGCTTGGGAGTTATATAAACACAGGCTAAACACTTACAAGAAAGCTATCAGGAAGGCTAAACGCTCCTCCTGGGCCAACTAATGTAGCAACATAGAATCCACCTCTGATGCATCTCGGCTCAGAAAAATCCTGGAAAGCTCCATCAAACCATTTAAATCGCCTGGCTCAGATACCATATTTCCAGCCCAACTACAGCACAGCATTGGGTACACAATGACCTGGCTTTACACAATCTATGTAAGCTGTCTCAAAATCAACTATATTCCTACCAGATGGAGAGAAACTAAAGTGGTATTCATACCGAAAGCTGGCAAAGCTTCACATGTGAAACTTAATGATTATAGGCAAATCAGCCTATACTCATTTCTACTCAAAACTCTTGAGAGACTTATAGAAGCACACCTGAGGCAAATTATAAGTCCCTCTCATCCAGCACGCACACAACATGCTTACAGCAAGGGTGTGTCCACCGAAACCGCCCTGCACTCTCTGATCTCAAGGAATGAAAGATCTCTTGAAGTAAAAGATTATTCTCTAGTAGCATTACTCGACATTGAGGGTGCCTTTAATAACATCCAACCTAAAGCCATCACCTCAGCCTTAACATATAATATTTGGGAGTGGATGTGCCGCTGGTAAGATTCATCGACCAATTGCTAACCAGCCATTTTTATTGCCATTTTCAAATGTGGACTATTTCTACAGACGCTGTGTGACCTCATGCAGAACGCACTGATAACACTTGCTCAGTGGACAATATCTTGTGGTTTGGGCGTACACCCAGCGAATACGAAACAAGTGCTTTTTAACAGAAAGTACAAAATTCCTGATCTTATCCCCCCAAAAATCAATGGAGTAAGCCTTTAATTTGGAGACAATGTCAAATACTTGAGAGTCATCCTGGATAGGAAACTAATCTGGAATGACAACATAAACGAGTGCATAAAAAAGGCAACCCTTGCCCTTTTCTCGTGCAAAAAGGCTATAGGCCGCAAATGGGGCTTTTCGCCTTTCATAGTACACTGGCTTTACACAGCCGTGGTCAGCCCAAAACTACTCTACGGAGCACTAGTTTGGTGGCCTGCGCAATCAGTCCTCAACAATCTGCATAAGGTACAGAGAAGTGCGGAAATCTGTATTAGCGGCGCTCTCCGAACAACAACCACGGAAGCGCTAAATACCTTTTTCCACCTACTTTCACTAGACCTTATGTCAAAGCAACTGGCTATAACAACAGCCCTTGGACTAAGAGAATCCGATGCCTGGAACGGGGGTAAGTCGGGACACTCAATAATACTCAATGATCAAACGAGTATACACTGATTACTATTTCAACAAACAGTGGACCATCTTGACGATACAATAATCTTGTTAAGAGGAGAAGCAAAGGGAGAAATGGTAATTACACTTAAGGGACTTGAAAACAAAATAAGTCAGGTTAAAGATAGTTTAAGAGGTTTAGCCCCAACGAAAAGACAAAGACGGTGACTTATAAATGGGCTAGGAACCGTAGTAAAATCTATTACGGGCAACATGGACGTGAACAGATCAGCGTAATATAGAGGAGAAGTTCAAAAAAATTAAGGAGAATGAAGAAACACTAAGAAATGAGGCAGATATATAGATTGTCATTAACAACAATCTATTCGAAAGGTTTAACAACATAACAAAATTTATAAACGAGGAGCAGGAAGAAATTAACAACTATTTGACGAATTCAATATATAAAGAAATAAGAAGCGAGAGTTTTGAGATCGAGACGATCCAAAAAGTAACCAGACTCAATATAAATATAAAATATCGACATAACTGCGAGTCATATAAACAACATAGCGGAGAGTATCTTGTTATTAAAACTAGAAATAATACCAAGATTAATTTAGGAAATTCGGAGATAGAAATAGATAGAAACAGAATGTTTCATTGGATACTACAGAGGACATTTATAAGTTGCTTAAGATGAAAATAAGTATAAATGATACCATGATAAATTTCAAAGTATTTTTACCTATTCTTGAAGGTGAAAACCTTACCTTGGCACATCTAATATCCTTGCCTATTAATAGAACACAATTCATTAAAACACCTAGCTACATAATTTACAATAGTAATACGTTCTTCCAATACATAAATTCATGTGACAAGGTCGGAGAAATATATTATTGCCAAATGCCGAATACACCAACATATAAATGCATTGAAAACATATTTTGGGAAACCAAGTCCATCTGCAATACAGAAGAAACAAAGGAAGAGGAAAAAATATTTGAACCCGAAAAAGGGTACATTTTCGTATTTAACATTAAATTCACTAAAGTACAATAAACCTGCGGTAGTCAGCCAACCACCAATGGTTCTGCGCTGATTCACTACAGTAGTTGCTCAGTAAAAATAAATAACATCGTTGTTGCCACCGTGATTGGCAACTGAAGAAGGTTCTGGCTTGTCCAGACCAAACGAACACAAAATAGAACACTCCAAACTTCACTCCAGGTTAATATATGTATTTGTTCATTTAAAGTACAAGATTATTAAGTGCGTAAGATAAGTAAAGAGAGGAAGCGTTTATTTTAACGTGTTCGTGCCGCGCGAACTGTCCGAGTACTGCCATTTTAGTGGTGGACAATGCTATTACTTTCGATAAAGGTATAAAGAATGTATGAAGAATCGATATGACTGGGATCGGTACCGGTATGCAGATTGACTGTTAGAATTTTAAATTTGAACGACTCAGCAACATCCCGGCCCCCGTAAAACTACCCAGGAGTTTTACCTAACACATCTAGCACTGCCAGCTTCGACACAGGTCGTCTCAGGATTCCAGTTGAGGTTTTCACCTCAGCAATTCTTATCTGACCATCTTTGGAAGGTATGGTTTGAACGATGATCCCCTTTTTCCAGTTGCCTCTCGATTGATTCTCCTCGCAGATGATGACTACATCGCCCGTTTTGATTGGTTGAGTTCGAGCAAACCATTTGGTGCGTCGAGTTAATGTTGGCAAATATTCACGAATCCAACGTCGCCAAAAATTGTCTTTAAGCTGCTTAGCAATCCGATACTGCTTATGATAATTGAAATTGCCACCATCTCCTGGAGTTTGAGTCGAATTTGTAGTCCCCAGTAAGAAATGATTTGGTGTCAAGGGTTCGGGATCATCTATGTTGACTGGTACATGCGTTAATGGCCTGCTATTGATAATGTTTTCAGCTTCGATAAGTAGACTTCTCAATGTCTCTACATGCGGAGCCTGTTGCTTTAGCGTGACTGATAAGACACGTTTCGTGGATCTGACCAAACGTTCCCAGCATCCACCCGAGCTAGGATTAGAAGGACAATTAAACTCCCAGTTGATGCCTTTGTTTGCTAGTTCCGTTTTTATACTGTCCCAATCAAATAAATCCTTTGTCTTTTTAATCTCGTTATCTGCTCCGACAAAGTTAGTTCCCATATCTGATCGAATTTTGATTGGAAGTCCTCTTCTGTTTACGAAGTTTCGAATACATAAAATGCATGCATCGGTCGATAAATCCGCTGCCAATTCCAAATGAATAGCCCTAACCGTCAAACAGGTAAAGAGAGCAACCCATCTCTTTTCGTGTCTTCGTCCAATCGTCACCATGACCGGTCCAAAATAGTCCACACCCACATAAGAAAATGGACGCTGGTATGGGGTAACCCGATCCTTTGGCAGTTGCCCCATTAATGCTTGTCTTGGACTTGCCATTTTGTTCTTGCAATATTGACAATTTGATTTAGCTCGTTTTACAGCCGATCTCAAATTTACTATCCAGAACTTCCGCCTTATCTCGATTACAATGAGTTCATCGTTCTGGTGATGATATTTCGTATGATACCATTTGACAATCAATCTAGTCAAAGTGTGTCCAGCAGGCAGGATAATAGGCTGTCGTGCTCTTTCCGGAATCGCTTCTGCGTTATCGAGTCTTCCATGTACCACTAAAAGACCATCTGCATCTAGTTTTGGACATAATGAATAGATGGAACTGCTTTTCGGGATTGTGTCCTTTTCCAACAGGTAACTTATCTCTTGCTCATAGTATTGGCTCTGCGCCATCTTGCACAAAGCAGTCTCTGCCGAACGTAGTTCGTTTGATGTAAGTTCGCCATGAGCTTCAGGTTCATTCTGATGACGAAGTCGCTTGACAAATCTCAACATCCAACCCACTGTACGCTTTAAACGTAAGTACTCCGAATAACGGTTCATGTCCATCAATGGATCCGATCGAATCGTGAACACTATTTTCTTTCTCTCGTTTTCGTCATCAAATTTGCCTTCCATTTCATTTGGAGGCCAAAACTGTTTTTCCTTAAACAGAAATTCGGGTCCGTGGGTCCATATGTTTCCAGCGATGTATTTCATACTCTTAGAGATCTTCGTTGCTTTGTCAGCTGCGTTTAAGTTAGTAGGAACCCATCTCCAATCAGTCTCATCTGTTGTCTCTAAAATCTCGTTAACACGGTGGGCAACGAATTGCTTATATAGCCGATGGTTCGACCGAATCCAAGAAATCACCGTTTTTGAATCAGACCATAAAGTTGTGTTTTGGACTTTAACATCATGACATGCCAATATTGAGTTCTTAAGTCGGGTGCCCAATACTGCCGCTTGTAACTCGAGCCGTGGTATGGATAACATCTTTAGGGGTGCGCATTTGGTTTTACCAGCAACAAATCGAACCTCAATTTGACCGTAACATTCAATGCGCCAATAAGCCACGGATGCGAACGCCAATTCGCTTGCATCTACAAAAACATGCAACTCAATATTTACATTTGGGTCAAAGAAATTTAGGGAATAACACCTCATAATTTTAAACTGCTTTACATTTTCCAGCTGGGAAATCCATTGCTTAAATCTCACAAATAGAACATCTGGAATTAAATCATTCCAGCCGATTCCCGCACGCCAAACATCTTGTATTAAGACCTTTCCATTTATCATTAAGTCTGCCAACATTCCAAAGGGGTCGTATACCGACATGATCAAACTTAGCAATTGCCGTTTTGTTGGGCACTTAAGTCCTTTTACAATATCCTGATCCACGCGATTCCATTTTAAATCAAAGACAAATTCGTCTTTACGACTTTCCCAGTACATTCCAAGTATTTTGTCAACCTTCTCGTTGTCCAATTTAACAGATGCATTTGTCTGATCTCTTTCTGGCCCATTTAGTCTTTCTTGTACTTCCTTCGAATTTGATATGAATCCTCTTAATTCAAAATGTGCTATCTTATGTACTTGCTTCACTTCGTTACTGATATCAAATGCTTCGCTTTCAGAATTAAAACTTGCAACGAAATCGTCTACATAGTGCTTGAAAATAATGGCATCTTTGACAGCTTCCTTATTTCTTGTGGCATTTTCGGCATTCAAGTTCTTAATATATTGCGCACAACAAGGAGAACATGCAGCTCCGAAAATCATAACCCTCATTTTGTATGTTGACACATCAGTGTCAGAGTCATTTCTCCATAAAAATCTGAGCGCTTGCTGATCAGCTTCTCTTACTCGAACTTGCAAAAACATTTCTCTGATATCAGCACAAACAGCTATCTTTCTTTGACGAAACTGAAAAAGTATTTTTATCAACGGTGGATTTTCATCGGGTCCTTTCAGTAGCTTTGTATTCAAAGAAACTCCATCTATGGCTGCTGCTGCATCAAATACCAATCGCATCTTTTTGGGCTTATTGATATTATGCACACCAAAGTGTGGTAAGTACCAGGTGCGACCATTAACAAGTGCGGCTTCTTCCTTTGAAAGCTTAACAGCGTATCCTTTATTGACAAAATCCATTACAGCTTGATTGTACTCTTCCAACTTGTTCTGACTTCGCATTTTGTTTTCTACCCCATGTAGCCTCTTCAAAGCCATGTTGTAACTACAAGGAAATTGAATTCTATCTTCAGCCCACAAAAGTCCTGTCTCATATTCCCCATTCAATCTTTTTGTAGTATCTTGTAAAATCTTTCTGGCTCTTATAACGTCTGCTGATTCCAAATTATTTTCAGTTAATTTTACACCGAAGCCTTCAGTAGAAAAATAATCCGTCATCATCTTATGCATATCCACCTCTACGCCAGATTCCTCGATGTGTGCATGCAGCACAACTGAAAGGACTGATGGATGTTCCGGTTCCTCTTGTGTCAATCCATACACGTACCACCCTAAAGCAGATTTTGATGCCACCAAATTTGAGTCCAATGCTACGCTTTTAATCGTAGATACCAAATGACAATTGTTTATACCAATTAGCAGCATTGGCTCAGCGTCCTTATATTCCCTGATAGGTACATTTTTCAGTTTCTTGAATTTGGTTTTCAGTTCTTGAGCATCAACAGATTGCAGAGGTAGCTGCAATTCGGGAACTGTGTTCCCATTTAAACGAAGCCATTTTTTGTTGCCATCTGGCGATCGGATCCTGAGAATACACCCCATAGACATTACATCCGTCGCATGTTTTCCTATCCAATTCAAAGTAAGCTTTGATTTATCCTCATCCACACCCAGTTGTATCGCCAAATTCTCATTGATTAATGTCGCCGACGAGCCCTCATCTAGAAAGGCATATGTGTGGATAACTTTATCATTTGGACCTGCTAAATCCACAGGTACCACTTTGAAGAGTATTTTTGACGTGCAAGACTTAACAGTGTTTATCACTGCTTCTGATGATTCTACATTTTCATTTCGGATAGGATCCTTAGACTTCTCCGTATGTAATGTTCTGTGGTGATTCTTTTTACACCCATTGAGCTTACATTCTCGCTTATATTTGCAAGACATCATGTTGTGTCCTCGATGCAAGCAACTGTAACATACGCGAAGTTCTTTGGCCAATGCCCATTTATCCATAACACTTGCTTTGGTGTAAGCATCGCATTTTACAAGTTGGTGATCGCCTTTACATTTATAACATATAATCTTGACGTCCTTTTGCTCCAGATTGTCCTTAGAAGTTTGCATCACGGTTCTTTGATGTGAGCGCTGCTCACCCTTTGTTTGTTGTTTTGATGCCATCAATGTTGCCTTTGCAACGCTTTTACCTATATCGCTAAGCCAAATGCTAAAATGACTTAGATCAGGATAGGGCAAAATACTCTTAGCATACTCATTCCATAGCATGCGTTTCGACAAAGGTAATTTTCCAATCAGTTGTTCTATCAATGTGGGGTTTTGTAGATATTGTATAGCCCCAGCTGACTGCAGATATATAACCAAGTTTTCCACTTTAGCAGCAAACGGGACTATCTTTTCTAAGTTATTTTCGGGAACGTTTGGTAATTCATTTACCATCTCCATCTGGCTTTTTATCAATAATTCAGGTCTTCCATATCTGAACTGTAGTCTATCCATAATATGGTTTACATTTCCTGGATTAATTAGCAAACCTTTGACTTCATCTTTTGCAGCTCCCTTAAGACTCTTTTGCAACCTCAATAAGTTTTCTAAGTTCGTGTACCTATAAGCTGCGGATGACTCTGAGAACATAGTAAAAAATACTGGCCAATCTTCTGCCTCACCACTAAATCCAGGCAAATCTATCAGTTTACGGGGTTGCATTGGAACATGACATTGCGCATAGGAAACATTGCTTCTTTCTTGATTCCCTAAAGGTCTCCCACCTCCTCCTTGTACCGTACCAATACCTACCGATCCATAAGTCATATCATGATTCAGTTCATACATACCACTACCATTGGCCGGAGGATTTCGTGAAGCATCTCCGCTAGCCAAGCTTCTGTTTACATCCATCGGTTGTATTTTGCTGCAAAATTCATGATCGCCTGAGCCACCTTCTGTGGTGAGGTCAGCTGCGCTTCCAGAAGCGTCGATAAAGGGTTCATCTTGTTGTGCACCACCATGTGAACTGCCATGTGCATGTGCAACTCCATGTGTAACTCCATGTGCAGCTCCATAAACACCTCTATGTGCGTTGCTGCTCAAGCCACCCTGTGTGGCTCCAAAATTTGCGCGTCCATATGCGCCGAAAGAAGATATGTGTTGAGGTGCACCACCATGTGCACTGCCACGTGCAGCTCCAAATACGTCTCCACGTGCGTTGCTGCCAAAGCCACCCTGTGTGGCTCCAAAGTTTGTGCTTCCATATGCACCGAAAGGAGGTATATTTTGTCGTGCATGACCATGTGCACTACCAAATACAGTTCCATGTATACCTCCATGTGCACCTCTATGTGCATTGCTGCTCAAGCCACCCTGTGTGGCTTCCAAGTTTGCGCTTCCATATGCGCCGAGGGAAGGTATGTGTTGATGTGTACCACCATGTGCACTACCAAGTGCACCTCCATGTACACCTCCATGTGCACCTCTATATGCATTGCTGCCCAAGCCACCCTGTGTGGCTCCAAAGTTTGCGCTTCCATATGCGCCAAGAGAAGGTACGTGTTGATGTGTACCACCATGTGCACTACCAAGTGCAGCTCCATGTACACCTCCATGTGCACCTCTATATGCATTGCTGCCCAAGCCACCCTGTGTGGCTCCAAAGTTTGCGCTTCCATATGCGCCAAGAGAAGGTACATCCTGATGTGCTGCACCGTCAGTGGATAAGCCAGTTGGGTCACAATTTGAATCCACAGTTACTGGATGCTCCAGCTTACTGACCCGATCAGTTAGTTCCTGTGTACATTTCAACATATCTTGCCATTGAGTAGATAATGAGGAAATTTTGTCCAGTATGCACTCCAGCGCATTTGCATCTGATTTTTTCATAACTGTATCATTGTTGTCAGGCTCCGACTCATTATCTGACTCCATGTTGTCCAACCTCACAGGAGTACTCGATCCAGACATCTCTTTATACAAAGTCCGCTTTTTATTCCGCAATTCCATATAACTTCTTGTTACGTCAGCTTATTTCACCACCACTTCCACCGATTTTTTCTGTCTTTTTTTGTCTCTCTGTGAGTGTGTGTGTGTATGAAACTACGCAGTTCAGTTCGCTCGAAACTCAGTTAAAATAAAGAATGTTGCCACCGTGATTGGCAACTGAAGAAGGTTCTGGCTTGTCCAGACCAAACGAACACAAAATAGAACACTCCAAACTTCACTCCAGGTTAATATATGTATTTGTTCATTTAAAGTACAAGATTATTAAGTGCGTAAGATAAGTAAAGAGAGGAAGCGTTTATTTTAACGTGTTCGTGCCGCGCGAACTGTCCGAGTACTGCCATTTTAGTGGTGGACAATGCTATTACTTTCGATAAAGGTATAAAGAATGTATGAAGAATCGATATGACTGGGATCGGTACCGGTATGCAGATTGACTGTTAGAATTTTAAATTTGAACGACTCAGCAACAATCGTGTTTGATGATAAAAGTACGATAAAAGAAAAACATTTAAAGCACAGGTTTTTAAAAATACGAACATTATTATCAATACAATTAACTGGGTTAGGGATCCAAAAAGAGATCAAACAACTTAGAGCTTTAACGGTGAGACAAAGTACATTCACGTACCCGGGATTTGTATTTATGATTATAATTATCGCGTGTATTTGTCGAGCTCCGATTTTATTCGTTGTAAAATTTTTAAAATCAGTTGTTAAAACAAAAACTTTCGACTCGCGATAAAAGACTTTAATGGACATTCATAAGCACTCGTGCTTATGTTGTCCATTAATATCTAATAGTTGATATTTAATTAAATTAAATTAATTGAATGACTACGCGTACAAATTCAGCAAATGCAAGTGCAAAGAACACCAACAACACCATGAGCCAGAGCCAACTCAATGCCCAAATGCAACAACAACAAGACTATCGCCGGCTTTCTATACAGCGCAACAACGCTTATTTTGCAATTGTCTCTCCCGAGCCCACCAGCACGGCGACTGTAAGCTCTCATACTACCACCGCGACGTGGAGCTCCCAATGCTCCCCCCTCTCATCAGCCCACGATGATGAACTTTTCGGCAAATGCAACAAAAAGTACGGTAACGCTTACTCCAGCGCAATCAACCTGTACGAACTCAACAACAACAACTATGCAGAAACCAGCGTCAACTCAGCACGCGCTCCCACTAACACATACACAAGTGAGCACAACACCCACCACCCGCTCGTATGTGCAGACCGGCATCGATCGGTATGTAAAAATAAACAAAAGAAAATTAAGACCGCAAAACAAAAGAAGCGGTAATACACCAAAATTGAACAAAACAAACGATAAACCTGCGGACAAAGATCCCCTCACTGGGAATAGGTTCCAAATTCTTGCCAAACAGAAAAAGCTGCAAGTGCCGCAAAACCAAAGCCTCCACCAATCTACATTAGGGATACTAGCTGTACGGCCCTAGTAACAAAGCTTGTCTCGCTAATAGGCAATAATAACTTCCATGTGACATCCGTCAGCAAAGGCAACATACGCGAAACAAAGCTCCAAGTTAACACCGATGACGACTATCGCGCTGTCGAAAGAACTGAACATAAAAGCTAATACACCTACCAACTAAAAAGTAGCAAAGGCCTACAAGTTGTAATCAAAGGTATTGAATCAAGTGTCCCTGCAACGGAAGTTGCTTATGCTTTGGAAGAAAAGGGATTTAAGGTCAAGTCCGTAATAAACTTAATAAACAGAGACAAAAAACCCCAGCCGCTTTTCAAAGTTGAGCTGAGCCCGGAAGACATAGCTCCAAACAAAAATAAGGTGCACCCCATTTACGAACTACCTTACTTATTGCACCGTAGAGTAACTGTAGAGGAACCGCACAAGCGCACAAATCCAGTGCAATGTACCAATTGTCAAGAATTTGGACACACCAAATCCTACTGCACTCTGCGATCTGTTTGTGTGGCATGCGGAGAGCTGCACAATACTGCCTCATGCCCCGCAAACAAGGAGGATCCATCAGCCTAAAAATGCAGTAACTGTGGAGGTAACCACAACGCAAACTACAGAGGTTGCCAAGTATACAAAGATCTGAAGAGCAGGATTAATACGCGCACGGAATTTGCTCGTTCCAATGGAAACCTTAATACGTATACACCCTCGCAATGGACCCCTGGAGTCTTCTTCACAAAAGCTACGAGATCGTCTTTTGCCGCATCGACTACTATCCACGGCGTTTCTTTCGGAAGCGTCTTGAAACAAGGAACGATTTTATACGAAACTCGAACTGAGCCGACTCTGACAACAAAACATGTGGAGCAACCATCAAACCAAAGTAGCTTAGAAGCCATGTTTCTATCGTTAGAACAAACCCTGAAAGATTTTATGGTGTATGTGCAAACCGCAATGCAAGAACAGATGAGAATGCAAGGCCTTCTCATTCAACTGCTCGCTTCGCAACAACCCAAATAATGGCTCTCCTAAGAGTATCACTCTGGAATGCAAATGGCATTCCTCGCCACAAAGTGGAGTTATCCAAATTTCTCCAAGACAATGAAATCGAAATAATGCTCCTTGCGGAAACTCATCTGACGGACCGATATAATTTCCAATTATCGGGATATGCATTTTACGGCACAAATCACCCAGATGGTAAAGCCCATGGCGGAACTGGTATCCTAGTCAGAAGCCGCATCAAACATCACCCACTATCGGGATATTCGGAAAACTACCTACAAGCCACATCGATATGCGTAGAATCTAAACGAGGCAATATCACTCTGTCTGCGGTTTACTCTCTCCCACGATTTACAATATCAGAAAAACAATTCCTAGATTTCTTTAATACACTTGGTCAACGCTTCTTCGCTGCGGGTGAATATAACTCGAAACATCCCCACTAGGGCTCCAGACTGACTAATCTCAAGGGGAAGCAACTCTACAACGTACTCACGCGCATCAAACAAACTCGACTATGTATCTCCGGGAGGGCCTACATACTGGCCAGCAGATCCAAAGAAAATACCCGATCTTATAGACTTTGCTATAACAAGAAAAGTTCCTCAAAACCTGGTAACTGCAGAAGCCCTTGCAGACTTGTCGTCAGACCATTCTCCAATAATATTCACCCTTCTGGAGTGCCCTCAGATCAGAGAATATCCTCGGAGACTGACTTCACACAAGACAAACTGGCTGAAATACAAAAAATATATCAGCAGTCGCATCGAGCTGAGCCCGACCATAAACAGCGAAGTAGACATTGAAAACTCATTACTGCTGCTGCTCATCATTCAAACCCTCAAACAACACCAATAACACCTAAGCAAGAACAGCTACATAGACCGACTGGTGTCTGAAAAGCGGCGTGCAAGAAGAGAATGGCAGCACCATAGGTCGCCTGCGTCAAAAAATCGTCTGAGACTTGCGGAACGCATACTTCGCAAAGCACTCGAAGCGGAAGAGCAGCTAGCCCATAGCCGTGACATAGAAAAACTATCGCTTACAAGCACCAAATTTCCCCTATGGAGAGCACTTGCAAGCAGAAAGCCCCATGCAAAGGTAGACACGCCTTTAAGGGGCCAGAGTGGAAGTTGAGCCCGCAGTGACGAAGAGGAGGCAAATGTCTTTGCACTTCACCTTAGAAATGTGTTCCAGCCAAATCCACCAACTAATGGATATGCACTTCCATTGGTTCCCATCGCCGCACAAACTGACCCAATTAAAGTTCATTCACTTTAAATAAAAAATGCTATCGGAGATCTACAACCCAGAAAAGCACCTGGACATGATCTTATTACGCCTAAAATGATTATGGAACTTCCAAGTCCTGCCATAACATATATCTCTAGACTTTTCAATGCAGTACTGCGATGTGGATACTTCCCATCCCAATGGAAAAAGTCCACAATCATAATGATCCATAAACCAGGAAAGAATAAATCACAAGAGTCATCATATAGACCCATTAGTCTGCTACCTTGCTTATCAAAACTTTTTGAGAAGATCTTACTCCGTAAAATTGATTCCCATGCGCAAAATATCATTCCATCACACCAATTTGGGTTTCGAGCTAAACACGGGACTATTGAGCAAGTCAACCGCACAACTTCAGATATTCAGACTGCGTTTGAAAACCACGAATACTGCACTGCCATTTTCCTAGATGTTGCCCAAGCATTTGACCGCGTATGGTTGGACGGTCTTACATTCAAGATAAAGACAATGCTTCCACCAAATACACACAAAATCCTAGAAAGTTGCGTCAGTAACAGAGTATTTACAGTTGGTCAAAATGAGTACACAACAGAAGAGTTCACCATAGGAGCCGGAGTACCGCAGGGAAGTGTTCTTGGTCCTTTCCTATACGTACCATACACTGCCGACATACCAACAGACTCTCGACTTACAATAAGTACTTTTGCGGATGACACGGCAATATTAAGCAGATCACGATGTCCAATTACCGCAACAAGACTTTTGGCAAGCCATGTTACCGGCGTGGAAGAGTGGCTGACCAACTGGCGTATTAATATCAACGAGCAAAAGTGTAAGCACGTGACGTTCACACTCAACAGAAGCACCTGTCCCCAGCTTTCACTAAACGCGACTTTTATCCCGTTGTTGTATACCTGATGTACATACACCTCAATAGAAGGCTCACATGGCGCAAACACATAGACTCGAAAAAACTTCAGATAAAGCTGAAGGCCAACAGCCTTCACTGGCTAATTAACTCCCGTTCCCCACTAAAGCTGAAATATAAGGTCTTACCGTACAAGAGCATCATAAAGCCTGTCTGGACCTATGGCTCGCAGCTATGGGGAAATGCTTGTGCGAGCAGCGTGGACATCCTCCAAAGATCACAGTCGAGAACCTAGAGTCGACAACTTAGAGCCAGCACTGGAGCGCCATGGTACATTCGCAATGATTGTATCCACAACGACCTCAGCATCCCACTGGTTGAAACTGAAATAGAGGAACTTAAGCGCAAATATTCTGAGAAGCTTCTTGCCCACCCAAACCAACTTGTAAAATCTCTCAGCATGCTGGCAACGCATTCTCGCCTGCGAAGAAACGACCTACCAACCCAGCGACTGATTTAAAGGGCCGTAGAACACAAACTACCTCCAATAGGGGATAGTTTTTAAAATAGTTTCTAGATTAAGATTTGAAAAATTATTGTTAGTCTCTTTAAGAGAAGATCCAATAAATACCAACCAAGCATAAAAAAAAAAAGTAATAATTATCGCAAGCCTCATATATATTCTCAAGAGGAAACAAAAATTTTACGTTACTACAACTCCAGTGTCGTCACTCGGATTTTCAGTTATTTAGCTTTTATTAGAGCAACGCGGCGAAGCACTCGGTTGCGAACCAAAGTCTGAACTAAATACTAAATACAATTTTTATTTCTTATAAGCTAAACAAAGACGAAACTGAAGGTTTCGTTATCAATTCATAGCGGCAACACAAAATTTGCTACACTTGCCGGCTATGCAACGACATCCGGCCCAATGCTTATTCAGCAATTGTGGCTGGAGTCATATTCTGGTCAACGATCCAGAGACCGCCGACTTTGGTTAACTACTCCCCATTTAAGTCTGAGGCCGCCCTAAACCGAACCAATCTCGGCGACCACCTGTCTCATCTGCTTCGCTGATATCTTTGCTTTGATGATTCGTACAAAGGCGAGGCCACTGCCAATGAGCGCACAGCCTATAAGAAACACCATGAGTGTTATATGATGCTCATGATCAGTTTTGGCATCCTCCTTAAACCTTTGGAGTTCTTCCAAATTATGTTCATTTAGATGGTGAAGGTGAGGGATGCTGAGAACAGCTTGGCTGGCGGTGATATTCAACAGGGGAGAGTTGGCAATTCCAGGCACTCTGGGCGTTGTTGTGGTTGAAGAACAGAGTCCCATGTGATGAGATGTGTTCCTTGCACCCAGATCTCAGTGCCGTTGTCCACTTGAACTCTTGTCGATCTATCATTGAGGATGATGATTCCGTCATCCACGTGAGTTATTGCTTCAAGGTCACTCGGCTGGATTTCGCAATGTGCTGTGCCTCCTGCATGAAGCTCTTTAGCCCATAAAGTCTCCGGCGCCAGGCGACAAAATGTGGCTCCTGGTGAAGCTGTGCAACCCTGAAGGGTGTGGGTTTCTCCGTCACATTCAGCTATTACATTGTCAAATATCCGTAGTATGAAGTTCTTGAGGACGACGGGATAAGTTGTGATCTTTTTGCAAGCTAGTTTGACCTTTGGGAACTCCTTTACGGACGCAACGGACATAAGATCCCCTATGGGAGTATTGGTGGGTGCCTCTAACCAAAACGATTTCAAGTCTGCATGGTCTAACAATGTTAACCTTTGCAAGTATTATGGCAAGCATTAAATTCTGCAACTCCATCATCAACCTTCGGTTTCTAGCCAGTAATGTTTCATATAAGTGGATAGTGTAAGATCGACCCGTCACCATGTAGGATTAGGTCGATCTCTTTTGTGGGTCGTTGTTAGTGCGCCTTAGTTGCACGAGGTTCCACCACAATAAAATAGTACCAGCCTTCTTTGCTTGATGGTCTTTATTCGATTGATCTTAAGTTTTATACAAAAGAGTTGATATACCTAAAGACTGCGAGCTGCGCTGTCAGTGATGACGGCAGCGGAGAAATCGGTGTTAGTATCTGTATGTGAGTGAGTAGCGGCGATAACGTCGCTACGAAAGGGAGAGCGTAATATGTGACAGCCAACGGCCGCGCATGCAGATATGCTGACTCGGCGCTTTGGCTGTCCAATGCGAGTGTGATCAAATTACTCCATACTAGAAATTGGATTATGTAAACATTGCAGCAAAGTGCTACAATGTGTTTTAATATATGTTTGATGCATAACACTGAGTACAGTGTGCATTCGATACGTGCGCATACTACATCTCCCTCCTTTTGAAAAATAACGTTATTCTATGAAGTTATTTTAATCATGTATATCAATCATAATTACTTAAAAGGTTTATCAATAATTCTTATTTTATCATCTAGAAGAATCTAGAAAGAAAGATAGTCTCTTTTTATTTTTTTTTTAATTCTGTTTTTTTTCGCATTTTATTGAACTGTTATTTTATTTTATTTATTGGTTGATCAGAAATTTTTTTTTTTTTCATGAAAATTTTCAGTTATAAATTTTTAACCTATCCTTATGTACGTTCTGTGGTTTTTTCTTTCCTAACCTAATTGTTATATTATCGTTTATATCAAAATTTTCTACTCTATATGGGCCTGTGTACTTATTTTCTAACTTGTGCCCTGTTTCGTTTTTTAGTAAAACTAAATCTCCTATTTCTAGCTTGAAATCTTTTGCTTTCTTATCATACAGAGCTTTTCGTTTTTATTTTTCTATCATTATTCTTGCTCGTTTGTATGCTACTTCTAATCTATATTTTACTTCCTTAGCATAATCTTCTATATTGTAAATAGGATCTACTTTTTCCTTATTAGTATTTATAAATTGTCTCGGTGGTCTACGGAAAACTAATTCATATGGGCAGTAGCCATGGGCTACCGACGGTGTCGTATTAAAACAGTATGTGAAATAATTCAACCATACGTCCCAATCATTTTTGTCAATCGAAATGTAAGAGCGAATGTACTCATTATTTGTTCGATGACTACGCTCAATGGTACCAAGTGTTTGATGATGATACGCTGTCGAGTTTATTTTTTTCACTTTAAGTAGTTTACATAATTCGATGATTAGTGAATTTTTATTCTCAGTACTCATATCCGTAATGAACGTCTTCATAGGACCGTACTTGAGTGTAAAAGATTCGAAAATTGCTCTAGCAACTGTGTTGGCATTTTTATTTGGTACTGGAATCGTGACTAAATATTTTGTTAGGTGACAGACTATTGTAACTGCGTATTCATTGCCATTATTTGTTCTTGGTAATGGTCCATCTGTATCAATTAAAACGATGTCAAATGCTGTTGCTGGCGTTCGATTTATCGTCATTGGTGTTTTTGTATGTGTTGTAGTCTTTGCTTTTTGGCATTTCTGACATTTGTTTTGATAGTTTTAGTCATTCTTGGCCAATAGAAATTCTTTCTTATTTTAGACAGGGTGCGCCGGGTCGTCATGGTATTTCGACAGGATTGCTTTAATTTGAGCTTCATCTTTTATGTCTATAATGTTCACCTTTTGTAACATGCTTATTTGTACTTTCTTTGAAGTACCATTACCCGTTTCTTTAAATATTTTTAGCGAAACAGATTCGAAAATTTGTTCACTTGGTGACATTTGTACTTTGTAATTCCTTGACTCCCGGCTTCTAAATCAAGCCTTTGAAAGAATTGATCTAAGTCGAATTCCTTATTAGAAAACAAGTCATTAACTGAAAATCGTGAAAGATCTCTTTTTACCTCTTTAAACAAGCATTTGGTTTTATCGAGTTTTATTTCCACTAATTTTTGACATCATTATTGCTAATAACGTCATAGACATTGGGTAAACATTTTTCGTTTTCTTTTTGCTCAAGCAATTTTTTTGTTGCGTCAGGCCTGACGTTTTCATGTCTTGTTGAAGATCTTGTTGAGACCTTTAATATTTATCGATTCATTGTAATTAGCACCCCAATTGTAATTCTGGATAGAGTGTCTGCAATGTGATTATCTTTCCCCTTGAGGTATTCTACCTCAAAATCATGTTCTTCTAAGTCTAGTCGCATACGCGTTAGCTTAGAGCTTGGGTTTTTCATTGAAAACAGGTACGTTAGTGGCCTGTGATCTGTTTTTACTAAGAAATGCTTGCCATAAACGTATGGTCGAAAGTTTTTGATTGCCCAGTGAATAGCAGCTAATTCCTGCTCTGTTGTGGATTTATTGCTTTCACCTTGTGTGAAGGTTCTTGATGCATATGCAATTGGTAATTGCGTGCCATTGTGATTTTGAGTAATTACGGCACCACAAGCGTGCTTACTGGCGTTAGTAATGATGCAAAATTCTTTCGAGAAATCGGGATATTGCAATAATATTGGTGTTGTTAAAGCTTCTTTGAGATATTCGAACGCGTTATTACATTCGGAAGTCCATTTAAATTGAACATTCTTTTGGCAAAGCCTCGTTAATTGGCGTGAATGTTCTGCGAAATTATTTATGAAACGTCTGTAATAGTTACAGAAGGCTACGAATCTTCGAGGACTATCTGCAACTTTTGGGACTGGATAATTTTTAATTACGTCGTATTTTTTCTCATCTGGAAGGATGCCTTTATCGGTACATTTAAGACCGAGATATGTAACCTCATGCATAAAGAATGAACATTTCTCTGGATGTAATTTTAAATTGAATTTGCGACAAAGTTCGAAGACATTTGTCAAATTTTTGAACATATGTTGTTCGGAACACCTGATGACTACTAGGTCATCCATGTAAAGAAATGCTTATGATGGTTCTAGACCAGAAAATGCGAGTGTCATCATACGCATAAAACAATTTGGGGCTACTTTTAGTTCATATGGTAATCGTGTATAACGATTAGAGCCTGTACTCGTTGAAAATTACGTTAAATTTCTTGATTTCTCGTCTAATTCAATCTGGTGAAATCCAGACAGGAGGTCGAGACATGAAAAGTATTTTGCACGACCTAGTTCATCAAGAATGTCTTCTATTCTTGGAAGTGAAAATTTATCAGCAAGTAGTGTTTTATTTCATTGGCGGTAATCCATTACTAGGCGCCATCTTTTTTCCGTTGAATTTGGAAGTGACTTCTTGGGAACCAAGAGAAGTGGGCTATTATATTCAGATATTGATGGTTCGACTATTCCATCTCTAATTAATTTTTTGACCTGTTTGTCCATTTCTGGCTTTTCTGAATGTGCATTTCTATAATTTTTAATGTATACTGGTGTTGTGTCACTTAATCTGAGTTTTTGCTTGTAGAGATTGTTGGCAGAAATGGGCTCTGTTTCGAGACCGAAGATATCAGCGAATTCTTTACACAGTGCCGTGAGTTTTTCTGCAAATTGATTGAGAAACGTTAAATTAGACAAAATATCATTTGTCTTGGCATTATCCGTATAGGATGGTGAAAGAATCTCGTAATCGTTAAGAGATTCAAATTTAATATTACTGCACTTTAATTGCGCATCTTTAGCCGTTGTATTTATTACACGAATAATGGCGCAATCGCTGTTGACGATTGAGCTGGCTATAATTATACCTGGTTCTGGTTCCTGGTTTGGTACCAAAACTGTTTCTTCTGTGGACGATATCCGGATCTGTCGAATTACTTCAGATCTGGATGCTAAGAGTAACGTATTATCGTTAAATGGATGTTTTATTGGTGTCCGTATTTGAGTATGAAAGTTGTTTTTTCCTGATTTCCAGTTCTTCATTGTTGCTTAAATAGTCTATTAAACAACTATATTTTGTGAAGAAATCAAAGCCAATAATACCAGCAGTTGGTAGTGGAAAATTTTCCGGTACGACATGAAAATCATGTGGAACTATATAATTATCGATGTGTTAGTCTATTTGAACTAGATCTAAAGATCGAATTGTTCCTTCCCCAATGCCTGTAATATTGGAGATAATGTGATTATTCACAGTTTTGAAATTGTTTGACGCTTTAATTAGCGAGATGTCTGCACCTGTGTCCAATAATAAAGTTATTGGTTTATGATTATCGGCATTGTTTACTGTGATTAGGTTGCACTGATTAAGATTACATGTATACAATTTTATTCTTGAGAGCTGTTGTTGCTCAAGGGGACTTGTTGGTTTTCCGAGGTCGCAATTCGGACATTTTGATTTGCTCTGTTGTTTTGACCTCTGTAGTTATTGTTGTTTTGGCTTCTATAGTTGCCATTATTGGCACCTCGACCCCGGTTGTTGTAACCGTTATTATTGTTGTTGCTGTTATTGTAGTTTTCTCTATTTCCTTGGTTACTTGGTAACCCCTTCCTCTATTTCCGTTATTTTGATATCGATAGCGGTTGTTTCTATTGAATAATAGAGGATAGTATCTGTATTTCCAGTTGGCTCAGTGCAACTGTTGACAAATATCGATATGACATCGTTCATTGTTGTGAACGTGCCTGCCTGCATGATAAGTTTGACCTTGTCAATGATGCAATTCTGTGTCATGGCTTGTACTGCCTGTTGGACACTGTATTTTGTTGCTAGTTCTTGGGTTAGTCTATCATGGATATAGGCTCTTTCCAAGGCTTTTACTAGATGTTCTATTTCTTTTGTGTATACGTTGGCAGTCTTACTTTTCTGCTGCAAATTTAAAAGCCTGGCTGAAATTACTTCAACCGATTCTCCTTTACTGTTGATCTTAGTTTTTCTAAAATCTGTTGAATGGTACTCTCGGTACTAATCAGATTTCTTGCATGTCTTTTTAATTTTGTTTTAATGACTGCAATAGCTGTCAACTCGTGGTTCTCTTTAATAGAGTCCACCAGTTTAAGTGCGTCTATGAAGCTTTGTAAGTTTTCGGCCTTACCATAGAAGTTAGGTATTAGGCTCGAAGCTGTTTTAAGAAGCGCAATCACTGTTTGTGACATGTTTGTTCTTTGTCTTATTGTAGGTGTGGGTGGCGTTAAATTTGCTTTCTCTTCTGGTGTTCTTTGTCCTTCGTCCATTAGAACCGAAGGGTCGAAATATGCTGGTAAGTGTAGTACATTCGGACAAGACAACTTTAAGTTGTGTCTTTCTGAAATACAGTTTAAATTTTCCCTTAGTCTGCTGACTTCATCCGTTGCTTGTGTATAGTGCGGGGAGGTGAGTCGTATTCTATTGGTATATACCAATTCTCTTATTATATTGTATGTCGATATTAATATGTCTATGTGCGTTAGTTTGGTCTCATTTGAGATAAATGCACTTTTATTAAGACACTTGAATGACTTGTCAAATCTATTTCTATTTTCCCTTATGGTTTCCGCTATTTGCTTCCATTCCATATGTACGCATTTTGTGTACTTGCTGGATCAACTTTTTTGTTATATTTTGTCTAATTCAGTTGCCCTGCTTAGATATTTTTTCTTTAAGCACCTATTGTGCAATTTGTAAATTTTGAAGAATAGATTGGCACACATGATCACAACTATAATGATCAATAGTGTTGTTACTAGTCCCAAATCTTTGTTTTCAACCTCCACTTTGTTAATGACATTTGCAGTGGAATCCACTGTTTTTGTGTCGATTAACCCCATATTGGTTGTATTATTCTTTATGTAAATTGTATTTAGAGTTGAGACTTCTGGCTCGTTGCTTGGGAAATCTAAATCTTAACTTATACTGTTCCTATTCATTAAAATGTATAGTATGAAAATTTGTATGTCTTGCATACGAAAGTTTGTGTTTTCTAGGAGATTGAAGAAGAAATTGATTTTATTGGAATTAAGTGTTAAATAATTGAAAATCTTCAAATCTAATAAAACCTTTTTTTTTTCTTTTCAAATCTTCATGTTTTTATTTGCTTTTAAAATTTATTTTTTTGCGAAAAACAGAATTCAAAATAAATAGGATACAAAATGTTATTGCTACTGGGTGAAGTACCCAGTACCAGAGACGTGGAAATGTTATTGTTGTTTGTCATATGGTTGGCTCACTATTTTTATTTATACAACTACACGTCCAACCATATGATGTTAGTAAAAAGACTAACAGAAATTAGTGGTTTTCAAGCAGCGCTTTCGCGCATCGACTTGGTTAGAGATTTAATTAAAAATATTGGCAATTTAGGCATTGGCATAAATACAGCCTTTATTGCATTACTTTGCACCAGTGCGAAGTATGTTGTCCAGCGTTTTAAGCTCGCGCATCTCTCTTTCGTCGCTTTGTGGTTTTTTTGAATATAACATATTCTCATTGTTTCAACTGTTTCACGCCTCAAGTAGTCGGAAATGACACCGACCCTTGAAGCTGTTCTGCTGCCGCCTGCCATGTAGGATTGGATTTCCCTTGTTGGGTTGTTGTAGGCAATAAAATATTTTTTTTTTTCACAATTAAAAATTTTTGTTTTTTTTCATGCATAATACTGAGTACAGTGTGCATTCGATATGTGCGCATACTACAATAGTATCAACTTGCAAGCTTTTGGTTGCCTTGAGAATTTGCTTGACAGTCGTTGCTAGTTTGTTAAGCTGATTCTGAACTCTAGTGTTTATCTGTATCTGCCTATAATTAGAATTTATTAACTGCTTTTCTGTGATTCTAGTCTTCTCTAAATCACCGGCATCGGGCGTACCCTCCACAACCTTCAAAATGGACCCTAGGAAGTCGAAACTCCTGGCTACTCTATGGTGCGTGCCTAATGCTTCTAGTAGGTCCCGCAGGTGCGCTCAGGAGCTTTTTCATGTGAAATTGTGGAAACATGTCAATTAGATTGACCGTTTCCTCCACCACTCGCATGTATTCCGAGAGGTTTGCCAGATGCTGAACGTAGGCAAACTCTTCCCATACTAGTATTTGAGTCACTTTAGGTTGTTCTTGTGGCCCTAATGAGGACCGTGGTCCCCAGGTCCGCCTACACGGCTCTCTCCTCACACAATGGTGTGAGTTTGTTTCCCAGCCTTCGGTTGGACTTAAATAGGACTTTTTCGCCCACCTCAAAGACTCTATTCTATCGCGAAGTATTTTCCATAGCTCTAAGCGCAATCTGAGCGTTTCTGATCCTGTTCTCAACTCCCTCATGCGACTCGTTCGAGTCCGCCTGAACTACGTCAACCGGTTTTCTGTTGATAACAGAGTGGATTGATTTGTTGTATTCCGCTGCTGCTAACAGAATGCTTTCTTCTGTGTCACTTATGGCTTTGTCGATTTTTAGGCACCTGGCAAGTTCTAGCAAAGTGCTATGAAAACGTTCTACTTGCCCATTTGAGACATAGTCACAAAAAATTGTCTTGTCTTTTGGGAAGAAATTTATGAGTTGAAGTATAGTTGGTTTCAAATCCTCCATGGATCTCGAGGCAATGGGCTGTACCACTGCGAATTTGGGGAACTTGTATATGCATGTGAGGAAGAATTTTTTGTCGGTAGAGAAGACGTCTATATGTAGGATCTCCCCAATGTGTGTCGGCTGTAGCTCTAGCGCATGTTTACAGGTTTGCTCAATCTCGTTGGCTAGTTTTGTCATTTTGGGGAAATAATATTCAGAGAGTACGTGTTTCACATTTTCCTGGGCCGACCTGTGGGCCCTATTGTGTTCATTAGTGAGGATTTCCCTCTTTTCCCCAGTCCCAAATATATCAATCACTCGATTCCTGCACTGCTAAAATTTTGTACCTGGGAATCGTCGAACTACTTCGTCTTGTATCATCGCGAGTGTATGAAAGTCGCAATGGAAGGCATTTTCTCCTTAAGGTGGTATTATGTATTTCAGTTCGTCCAAAAGGATTCCCTAGAAGTGAAACTGATTGAGTGCCGCATTTTGTTTCCAAACAGAACGAAGCTGCTTGCCTCTTCCAGCACTATTTGATTTTGAAAACAATTCAGTGGTTTGTCTGTTGTCTCAATAGCTTGGGTTAATGAAACTTCGCACTGAATCGTTGCTACGCAAGACTCATTGCTTGCCCTTCTATAGCGTTAAGCTGTTGTCTAGACAAAGGGTCCGCAACCAGGTTCTCTTTGCCTGGTTTGTAAAATATTTTTGCATTCCATTCATCAATGCGTGCTTTCCACCGTTTTATCTTCGCATTCGGATTTGGCTCAGATACCGCGAATGTTAGAGGCTGGTGATCTGTAAAGATGTTAATATCTCTAGCCATATACAGACAATACCTTAGCTTGGCCAGTGCCCAAATTATATCCAATAACTCTCTTTCGTTAGTGGCATAATTAATTTCTCTGTTCTTCAATGTTCTTGAGATCATTGTAATCGGACGTCCCTCTTGGAAGAGTACTGCACCTATGCCATAGGCTGAAGCGTCTGTCGTTAGAACAAATGGCTTCTTGTAGTTCGGGTATGTGAGCATTACATTTTCAGATGCCAAGATGTTGCATAACTTGTGGAATGCTCCTTGTTGTACTTCCGTGAACTGCACCGAAATGTTTCTCGATCTGTGATTACTGACTGTTCCATTTTCCCCTTTTAGAATGTTTGATATAGGTCTTGCTATTGCTGCGAGTACCATTCTCAGTAACTATATATCCAAGAAAACTCACGCTCTTCTTAAAGAAACATGATTTTTCTATGAACACCCACATGTTGGCCTCATATAGGCTCCTTAGAACCCAGTCCACATGTTTGACATGAGACTCCACATCTTCTGAGAAAATTATCACGTCGTCAGAGTAGACATAGCAAGATTTACCAACCTACTCTCGCAAGATGTCGTCAACTGTTCTTTGAAAAATGCTGGCAGCATTTTTTAGGCCAAAGGGAAGTCTTTTGAACTGGTACTTTCCTCCGTTTACCGAAAAGGAAGTTTTTTTCACGGTCGCGTTCTGGGAGAATGACTTGTTGATAACCGGATTTCAGGTCCAGTGTTGAGAAATACTTGGCCTTACCCAAGATCATTAAAATATTTGGCACTTGGTATTTATCAGATATGGTTTTATTATTGAGCTTGCGAAAGTCAATAACAAAACGCATGTTCCGATTGCCTTCTTCATCAGTGGCTTTCTTATCTACTACCCATACGGTATTATTATAAGGACTGACATTTGAATTATGTAATTTTTTAGCAGATTCTGGATTTCATTGTTCACAAAATCAGCTGCCCCCATTGGGTATGGGTAAAGATTGGCATAGACTGGCTTCTCGTCAACAGTCCTGATGGTGGGTACCACCGAGGTATTGTAAGGCAAAGATTCTTGGGGGTTTGCAAAAACCCTCTTCCTGTCTTTTATCGTTTTGAGGAACGCAGTCTTTATTGAAGGGGCACCCCCTTGAGCAATCTACGTTAGTATGATTGACATCAACACTCGTATGAATTGATATTTGTTAAACTTCCTTACCCCATGCGAGTTGCCCTGAGGATAAGCAGAGTGACGCCCCTGACTGCGTTAGCAAGTCGAGTCCTATTATTCCGTCGAACGTTGAAAGATCAGACAGAACAAAAAATGTATCTTTTATATTAAAAATTGAGACAAATCATTTGTGTGTAATTTTGGTTGTGCCGTGAATTGAATGAATTGTGAATGGTGATTCTTCTGGGCGGACGCCTCTCAGCCCCTCACGTGGTCGGATGAAATTCTTGGACGCGCCCGTGTCTATAAGGAATTTCATGTCAACCCCCGCTACTCTTCGTCTGAGGACAGGGAGTTGGGATTTACCCCTAAAAAAATTGATAGCATCAGAGTCATATCCACTGTTAGTATCATCATCAATTTGCGCCTCTGCGCTAGAGGCGGCATAGTTGTACTCTCCAGCCCCCTTACTTCTGTGTTGCGTGACATGATTTAACCGTTGTTGTTTTCTGTGGCCGCCTGTTTGGTGAGATGAGGTGGGCTTTTTGTTTGTGTAAGCCGGTTCCTGAGTAGGCTGCAAGATTCTTGAAAAGAAAGGATCAACCTCCATGGGCACCTGTGTGTCACTAATATTTTGATGCCTACCGCTCTTTTGGTCGGACTGGTTCTGAGGCTTGTATTGTTAGTTGAAGTGTGGATTTCTTCCGTCGCTTGCTTGCGGCTCCGCTTGTAGGAAAGGCTTTTCTTGCTGGCGACCCTGTGCCTTTGCATTTGGCTTACGCTCTTTTTCCTCTTGGCTCCTTGCATAATTATCTGCGAAAGCGTATCTTTCGTAATTTGACTCGACCTCTTCTGCGAGAGCCAAAGCCGAAGGCAAATCTTTGGGCTTTGCCGCAAAGAGCACATCTGTAAGACTACACGCAATGCATCATCACGGAGTTTCTCACATGCTTCATAAGACATGTTGACCTTGTTGGTCAATAGTGTGAGTTTCTACCTCTTTATAATATTGGAGCAGCGACAGTCCCCCTTGTCTCAACGTACCCAATTCTTGTTCTAAAATATGAATTGGTCGTTTGTCACAGTATGTGAAATCTAGGCGATTCATGATCGCGTCAAAATTTAACAATGTGCCAAACGAAGCCAGCACTGCGTCAGCTGAACCCCTAATTTTACTTCTTATAATAATGACCGCCTGGTAGTGGCGTGAACTGCCATTATATGGTCTAAAAATGTGATACGCGGCTAGCACCGCCTGTTTTCAATACAAATAAGATTCTTGTGCCCCTACAAACTCGGGTAAGCATTTGACGGCATCTAGAGGCTCGTCACAAGGGACTGCGTTTCTAATTTCTATAGCTGCATACGCCTGCACTTCTGAAGGGTCAATCTGTACTGCAGCCACTCTGTTAGAAAGCTCATTGATTCTCTGTACTAGCGCCTTGTAGATTCTCAGATGTTTGTTCAGTTAAGGCATTTCTGACAGCCACTTGTATTACTGATCGAGCTCATTGGCCTTAAGCATTAAATACCGAATTATGCGCAAACAACGAAGAGCAAAGACGACAAAACCGAAGAACTCAGCGGATCTTGTAACACAAAGCTGGGAAATCAAAATGAAAACTAAGCAAAATCATGGAATGTATGTGCTCTGTCTCTGGTATGAGTATTATTTAAGTATTAAATTAATGAGTATTAATTTAATTTTTTTTTACTGGTGTTCAATCAATATTCTCAAAGAAACCATTCGATTGACAGCTTTAATTTATTGCTTAGGATTTGCAGTTTTTGAAATGAGTTTGATTAAAAATGCCGACTTACATGTTTGTTCGTACCAGGGCTGGTCTAGCGTTGTCTAATTATTATTATTTTGCCGCTGCAGCCACAAATTTTCGCTTCCCCTTTGGTTCCCTCGCCGCCGTAGAAGAGGTTTAACCCTTCGCTGTCCAAACCCGCTTGCTCGCAAGGTTGGCGACACACCGCTGCCCGGAGAGCTCCAGCGGCTCCGGTGTAACAAACGATTTTATGGTATGCTTGCGACAATGACCTATTATAGGCGTAGGTCAGACACAGTCTTTTGCACTGCACATGGTCTTATGGTGCTTATAATGAGCTCGTGTTCATCCTAAATTTGGCGTGGGAGAGACACAAGTAGCTCTATTTTCCACTGCACTGATTTTTATGACACAATACAAGGTTTGTAGTTTTTGCGTTCACACTAGTAGGTGAGACACTGTTTTTGATATTTTTACGATTTTTATTTGCACAACACGATACGATTGTTGCAAAGTGGTTCGTATTTCCGATGGGCGCCAATTAAGATTTTTATTGAATATTCACTTAAGTTATGGTTATTTTATGGGGCGGAGCCTCAGTAATAAACTAATTTGAGTTTCAGTTATATAGCTTTTATTAGAGCAACGAGGCGAAGCACTCGGTTGTGAACCAAAATCTGAACTAAAGACTAAATACAATGTTTACTTCTTATAAGCTAAACAAAGACGAAACTGAAGGTTCCGTAATCAATTCATAGCGGCAGCACAAAATGTGCTACACTTGCCGGCTATGCAACGACATCCAGCCCAATGCTTATTCAGCAATTGTGGCTGTAATGTTATTCTGGTCAACGATCCAGAGACCGCTGACTTTTGTTAACTTTTACATTAAGGGTCTTGGACCGTCAGGTTCTTTGAATAAAATTAGTCTTTTAACGTCAAACCAACTTCGCTGTTATCTGTTATTGGAATAGAAGTGGAGCAGAAATTATTTGTACGGACGCTAGAAGACCCCTACAGGATCATCAAGATAAATTACACCTGACAATCCACCGTTTCGATGGTTTCGAGACACACCTTACGAGACCATCAGGACGAGTTGAACACGGAATTCATCATGACCAGCTTAATGTTCCAAAACCTTAGCTAGCAACAAAAGTTTGAGTCCAATGCTTAATTAAATCAAATTTAAATTTAAACTATCACACGAAGACACAAACCGAAGTGATCCATTAAAATGAATTTACTTTAGAATTCAAAAACAGAGGAAAAAACAAGAAAGAAAGTCGGTCAAGCCCGACTATAGCATACTCTGTACCAACGAAATTATACGCTCAGAATACATTTTGATGCTGCAGTAGAAGCTGAAAGCAGCGCTGCTACTGTGCTGCAGCAGCGAACAGTCTTTTGATCATAACTCGAATACTGTTCATCCAATCTTCACCATTCATTTGGTGTCCTTCGATAAGTTATCCATATTACTAAATATGTCCAGAAGGAACAACCCACTGTAGCATGTTCATATAGTGAGTGCGCACTGTAACAACTTTGTTGCAGAAAACACAAAGACTTTAAGCGCAATTGTAATTTGATAATTCTCGCATATGCATATGTCAGCATATTCAGCTAAGCCACATATGTACATGCACACCACTCGTGGCCGCTCTGCAGCCAAAGAATATATATTTAAATTATATACATAAGCCCGCTGCCCTACGCCGGCAGAATAGCGGCATAGCATAAGTTATGAACAAGACAAGAAATAAATGAACATTGAACGAAGCAACACGTCTAGGCGGTTGTTGATTTTTTGGTGAGAACCTGGTTGGACGACTGCTGCAGATACTGGACTAGATGGTACATGGTACCTCTTAGCTGCCCACACATCACCACCTATCTTTAAAACTCTGGGAGATATGACATTTTTTCTCAATTGCGGGGGCGGCAGGGGGCGTGGCCAAAATTGAAAATAAACTTGATCTGCTATGAAGAAGAAGAATGCTAAGAAGCATATGTCCCATACATGTCAATCCTCTATATCTTACCATCTCTGAGATCTGTGCGTTCATACGGACAGACAGTCGGACATAACGGACATGACTCGGCTGTTCATGCTGATCAAGAATATATATATACCTTATAGGCTCGGATATGCTTTCTTTTCGATGTTACATACTTTTGCACAAACTTATAATAGTCTGTGTACCTACGGTATAGAGTTTAAGGAATCCTGTTAGATTTATTAATGAATATATACTCGGGCCTTCGAAAACTCCCGTCAGTTAACTTTTGCAAATGCAGCTTAATATGAATTTGAAGCTAAATTGTTTATGAATAAAATAAATAAAGTGTTAGAAAACTAAAGAAATAGCACTTGAAGTAATAAGAAGGAGGGAAAGACAAAGTTGGCGAGATTTGGGAGTTTTCTAATTAGCTATGCACGCACGGAAGCTCATGGTAGGGAGGGTCACTACAGCAATGCACAGAAATGGTGCATACATTTTGGTTACCGTCTTCGCTCATTGTTCCTTGATGTTCTTTGGTTTATGCTTCGTGCTAGTCTGTCTATAATAAGCCAAGGGATATTTTTTTATATAATATGTACTTGAGGATGAAGGATGAAGTGGTCAATCTATACATCAATACTTACTTTCTTTCTTTTTTTTTGGAATTTTGAACTTGATTTATTGATACTCATCCTAGCGCTACAGGTTTGCTAACCTATTTTAGTGCACTAGTCACAATGGTTAAAGTTCATTAATTGGTATAATATTAAACTTAAAACTACTGATTATTATAATATATGTATAAGTTTATGTTAAGGTATATTTATCATTTATTTATTCAATAATGATCCATTCATCCATACAACTCTGCGTAATTAGTCTACTCTCTGAAGATGGCTTTTTAAAATATTACCAAATGTTTGTGCGCTTTCGATAGACTTTAGTTCATGTGGTAGTAAATTTCAAAGACGAACAGCATTTACATAAAAGCGTCTGTCAGAGCATACCAGTTGATTTCTTACACAAGTAATATTGTTGGTTCTTCTGGACGAAGCAAAGCTCAAAAGGTCATATAAATAGTGTGGTTGCCTTGTAGTTTTTAATTTGTGAAGGAATAATAGTTCCTTATAATTATTCCAGTCTTTAAGATTCAGATGAAATATTTGCGGGGCTGATGCTGTGACATGGACTGGGCCGCCCCGGGCGGCAAGTTATAGGGGCGGCAAATTTGAGGTTCGGCAAATATGTATTAATTATTCTCTTAAATAAATATATTTGAATATTTTCCACATTAATGATTGGGGACACACTGGACGTAATTTTGTCGTAACTTTTCGAATCGACGGACAAAATCATTGCAGAAATAAGGGAAAGGTTTGGACAACTGCAAGACTTGGCGAGCAAATTTGCTTACCTTTCCCCTTCTGTTTTGCTGGACTCGGACGACACCCACTGGCTTGGGTTAGTGCAGTCAGCAGGCAACATACGTGATGAAATCAATGTGGAGGAGCTTCAGATAGAGCGCTTACGTCTTCGAGCCGTTGTAGCTGCCGCAGGGAGCAGCGATCAAATAATAATTAGTGGGCGGCCATATCACTTCCGCCCCGGGCGGCAGACTTTCACGCTACGCCACTGCATTGAACAAATCATTATTGCAAGCTTCAATACATTGGTCAATTTGAGACTGACATGCATTTGAACATCATCAGCATACATATGAACTTTACACTTTGACAGAACATTAGGCATTAATATAAACTGAGCCCTGTGGTACTCCACGAGTGACAGGAAAAAACCCGGACATATTTGATTTGGTTGACACTGCTTGAGATCTCTTGGTCAGGTAAGAGAGTATTAGATTAGTAGCAGAATCAGAGAAGTTGCACAACTTGTTTAATTTGGTTAGGAGTATATCGTGGTTGACGTATCGAGGTTACTATTTTGTTTTGTTTTAAATTAATTAAGGTGAATAATCACCATTTGGTTTTTTGCAGTACCAGAAAATGGCGTTTATAGGACGTAGTCCAACAATCCGGCCTCCACACGGTGACAACTCTGATCTGTTAGAACAAGAAACAAATTTATGTAACATTTGCACCGAATGATTAGTGACAAATGAAGAGAGAGGCATTATGCCATGTAATCAAATCGTTCCTATCAGCTGCATTACAAATTATTTAGCAAATAGCGCTGAATGCTTTATTTGTAGAAACCCGATTCAAGTGCGTGATCTCAAACAAAGCCAAGTGGGTTCGGGGAACAAGTATCGGAAGTATCGACGGTAGAAGGTACAGGGGCAATCCCGAAAGTACACAACACTCGAGAGCAAACCCGTGCACAGGGGCAGGAAGCTGATCGCAAAACCATCCCTAGGAAACAATGAGGAAATCCTCGAGCGTTGCCTATGTTAGCATCAGTATCGATAAATTCAGCACACGGCAACATTTCACCAAATGATTGAAGCAATGGAACAAATCAACGTTCAGGGTTAGTTCAACAAGATTGTTCGGAGCAGAAGCGCTAGTAATTAGTTATTGTAATTTAAATGTAAATGCCTTTTGGCTAATGTTTGCTTTGAATTCTAGCGCTTGTTAACAATACCCAAAGACAAAGCTCACACTGTTAATTCCCACGCTCAGAGCTTTTATCTGAGCTGAGCTTTTTGATGCAGCGGTAGCCAGCGTCTGCGTCTGGCGCGGCACTGCAACTCCAGAGATCGAGCAATAAACATTTTAATAATCCGAAGAGCATTTGTGTTATTAATATAATTAATATAATTAATATAAATATATAAAATATGGTGACCCCGACGTGATTTGTGATTTTGGAGTTGTGCAAGTCGGTTTTCTATAATTGTTTTTCATATCGTTGAAACAATTATCTTTTTCGGTTCGCTGATGTTTGTGCACAAGTCGGTGCCAAACACACACACATACATACAACTGTGCAGTCGCGTACTTTTGTAAAAACAATAACAACAAACAGTGGAATCGAGTGCGTGCAGTTTGGACAAACAAAAAACAATTAATTGCTGTGCGGAAAATTGTATATGTACATCGAGTACATTTAATTAATCGCCCCAACATTCAAACACACAAAATACATATAACAAAGTGCCGTTTTAAAAACAGGCAAAATTTTCTGCTGTTGTCAACTGCCCTTGCAATTTCCTTTTCGTTACCTAACCGCAGAGCAACGGCCGCCGTGAGCAGCTAGAAGCAAAGCAAAAGGAAAACATTCCGTTATCTTCGATCGCTCGCTTTGTCTTAAGTTGCATTTGGCGCGCGCGCATACAGGGTGACTCGTTTTTGTGTGAAACGAAAAACATTTAAAAGAAAATTTGTACGTGGCGTGAACATTTTCTTTTAAATTAGCCAAAATGGTTGATGATCGTGACGATTCAAATGTTTTACCGATGGCTCCGAGTGACATTGAATTTTACAGAGCCAAAGCGCAGTCCCTCATGCGTCAAGCATTTGCATTAAACGATTTTTTATATCCTGATGCATTAGTTCGCTTTGACGAGGCTGATTTGCTCGCGCGCGTTGAATTTATAAAAGATTTGAAAGCAGATTTTAATGCCGCACAGACCAGCCTGGAAAAGCTTGACCTGATGGAGCTTGCCGGCGACGCGCGTACTAATTTCGCGAACGCGTATCTCGAAATAAATGCCAAGCTGTCACGAGAATTGGCAGCACATCAAGGGAAGCTGAGTAAGGCGAACTCAACGGTGATTGCTAATCATTTTCAAGGAGAATCAACTTCTAACACTTCTCGAAAATCAAGACTGCCGAATCTTGCGCTGCCTCGTTTTAGTGTCACCACACTATCGAGCGCACCCTCATCATCACAATCATATTCTTCATCAAATACACAAAATCCACCATCATCTTCATTAGTTTCATGTTCATCTTCATTACCGATTCCTCCACCTATCCAAAATAAAATCCCTAATAACTACGTGTTGCTTGCTACTGCCAACATTTTGGTAAAAAATCGCGCTGGCACACTCATTCCATGCCGCGCTATATTAGACTCAGCATCACAACTAAACTTCATTACATCTCGCCTTGCTAATCAACTGCATCTTAAAACCCGACAGTCCCATGTTTCGATTTCTGGCATTGGAAAATCAAATTTGGATTCCGACAAAGCGGTTGATGTTGTGGCCCAATCGCAGGATGCAAGCTATCGTGCTTCTTTCACTGCTGTTGTCACTCAAACCATCACCGACTATCAGCCACGTTTTGATATAAATGCCACAGGGTGGAATATAACTCGTAATATAGATCTCGCTGACCCACTTTTCTACAGATCTCAGCGCATCGATCTTTTAATTGGCGCTGGACTCTTTTTCGACCTGATTTGCATTGGGCAAATTCAGTTGGCTGACAATTTGCCAACACTTCAGAACACCAAACTTGGTTGGATCGTATCTGGAGGGTTTGCAAAAGAGCCAGTCAAGCACCCTGCTTTGGCTGCCATTGTTAGGTCGCCCCACGTGCAGATTGATGAGGATTCGTTGGCTAAGATAATGAACCGTTTTTGGGAGATCGAGAACTGCTCTTCTTCCGAACCTGCAGTCTCAGCAGAGGATGCGCTTTGCGAACACTTGTTCCAGAAAAACTATTCTCGCTTGGAAAACGGTCAATATTCGGTTCGTCTACCAGCCAGCACTGAATTTGAGGCTCTTGGAGATTCTTCTTGCATCGCTCTTCGTCGGCTGAAGAGTTTGGAGGCTAAATTTGCGAAGAATCCGGATCTCAAGGCTCAGTATTGCGCATTTCTTCAAGAATATTTCGATTTGGGGCACATGTCGCTAGCTGCAAAACACATAGATTCGCCTCAATATTTTCTACCGCATCATTGCGTCCAAAAGCTTGACAGCACCAGTACCAAACTTCGAGTTGTGTATGACGGTTCGGCCAAAACCACATCTGGGCGATCTCTTAACGATTTGTTGTAAGCAGGGCCAACCATTCAACCGAAGATTTTCAACACGCTACTTCGCTTTCGATTTTTCAGGATTGCGCTTTGTGGAGACATTTGCAAAATGTACCGGTGCGTACTTGTGTCTCACCCTGATGAATATTTGCAGTGCATTCTCTGGCGTGAGAATCCCACAGACGAGATCAAGGTTTACAAGCTGGATACAGTAACCTATGGAACGAAGGCTGCTGCTTTTTTGGCAATGCTTGCCATGCACCAACTGTCTTATGACGAAGAGGAATCTTTCCCAATTGGTGCCAAAATAGTACGTAGAGACTTCTATGTGGACGGTCTCATGTCTGGCGGCGATTCAATCGAGGAAGTGAAGGAGATAAGATGCCAAGTAAAGGAATTACTGCTTAAAGGTCACTTCCCTATCCGCAAGTGGTGCTCTAACGAGCCAAGCGTCCTTGATGGAGAACCGGAATGTGATAAGGAGATAGTTCGGATAGTCTGCTGTTCAATTTCTCTCAAATATTACCAGAGGGCCAACCTACAAAACGTATCGTCTTGTCCACAATTGCAAGATTTTATGACTCACTTGGCTTAATAGCGCCCATTCTTTGTAAAGCCAAGATATTTATGCAAACCTTATGGAAGGAAGGTCTAAAATGGGATGAAGCTTTACCAGAGTCATTATCGTTGGCATGGTGTGAGCTGACATCTCAATTAATCATGGTCCAAAATTTTAAATTCTCTCGTTTTGTATTGTTGCCGAATGCCTCTTTGTCAGCTTATGGAGCATGCATATACATGAGATCGGAAACCGAAGGATTGGTTTCATCGCAACTACTTTGCTCAAAGTCGAAAGTGGCACCCCTTAAAACGTTGACCATTCCCAAATTGGAGCTGACTGCAGCATTGTTGCTGGCTGAGTTGGCCTCTAGCGTCAAAGAGAGCATTTCATTTCCCTGTGATTTTTTCTGTTGGTCTGACTCAACGATTGTTTTGTCCTGGATACGTGAAGCACCGTCAAACTTTAATGTTTTTGTCTCCAACAGAATTGCGCAAATCCAGGAGATGACCAATGACATGAAGTGGAATCATGTTCCAACTCACCTGAATCCTGCGGATGTGGTATCTAGAGGCTGTACTCCGAGGGAGTTGTTGGATCTAAGTCTGTGGCTAAAAGGACCGCCTTTTCTACTTTTGAGCTCTTCTGGGTGGCCTGCTCAGGTGCAAGCACTAAAGGAGCTTCCAGAGCGTCGTCATACAGCGTTACTTGGATCAATTCGTCAGGATCTCCTCAATCGACAGCAAGTATCAAAACTCCTTTCAAAAGCTCCAACGTGTATTCGCTTATATACATCGATTTGTATCTCTTCGAGACAAAACCTGTTCTCGAGTAGGAGGAGCGCTCACTGTACAGGATATCACCTTGGGCACACAGCTTCTTCTGAGGAGCATTCAGCAAGTCCACTTCGCCATGGAAATCGATGCACTCACCGCCAATAAACCGCTTCCTCCAAAAAGCAAATTGATTTCTCTGAAGCCAGAGATTGGCTCCGATGGGCTGCTTCGTGTTGGTGGGAGGCTTCAAAACTCGAATTTGCAAAGCATCCTATATTGCTTCCGAAGAACCATCCAGTCTCCAAAGCCATTATCAGCTGGTATCATCAAAAATTCTTGCATGCTGGATCGCAAGTTCTTCTTGCTTCTTTGCGACAAAAATACTGGCCAGTTGGAGGTCGTAAATTTGTTGCCAGCGTCATCGGCAAATGCGTTAGGTGTTTTCGGATGAAGCCAACGATCTTCGAGCATGTGATGGGAGGACTACCAGCAGATCGCGTTCAGCCGAACCCAGCATTTCACACCACAGGCATTGATTTTTGTGGTCCAATATATCACAAAGCCGAAGCTCGTAATAAGCCGCCTCACAAATGCTACATCTCGGTGTTTGTGTGTTTCTCGACTAAAGCTACCCATTTGGAGGTCGTTCAGGACTTGTCAACCTCGTCGTTCATTGCAGCTTTGAGACGATTTATCAGCTTGAGAGGCAAGCCGCATACCATATGGACCGACAACGGCACAAATTTTGTTGGTGCAAAAAATGAACTGGCTGAGCTCAAGGATTTGTTCTTAAGCGATCCTCACATATCTGCTGTAACTGAATCCTGTCTTGCTGATGGCATCCAATGGAAATTTATCCCACCTCGTTCGCCTCATTTCGGGGGTTTGTGGGAGGCTGCTGTCAAGGCAGCAAAATATCATTTTTACAGAGTCGTCGGCCCATCCATTTTGACCTCTGATGAACTTCGCACTCTTGCTTATGAGATATCTGCGATTCTTAATTCTCGTCCACTTTGTCCAATTACAGACGATCCAGAAAATCTCGATGTGCTCACGCCTGCACACTTTCTCAAAGGCTCCAGCTTCACCAAGTTTCCTGAGCCAGATGTCACCCATCTCAACGCCAACCGCCTCAATCGTTGGCAGCTGGTGACACAGATGCAGCAAAACTTCTGGAGAAAGTGGAGCACCGAGTATTTGTCCTTGTTGCAAGAGAGGGGCAAATGGCGAGCTGATTCTGCAAATATTTTGATCGGCAATATCGTTCTGCTAAAAGATGACAACCTGCCACCGCTAAAATGGCATATTGGTCGCATCGAGGAAGTTATACCAGGGAAGGATGGCATCATCAGAGTCGCTATGATCCGTACAGCGACGGGTCTTATCAAGAGAGCCGTTGCCAAATTAGCTTTTCTGCCCGTCGAATCGCAATCTGGTTGAAAGCATGACTCTTCCAACGGGGGGAGGATGTTCGGAGCAGAAGCGCTAATAATTAGTTATTGTAATTTAAATGTAAATGCCTTTTGGCTAATGTTTGTTTTGAATTCTAACGCTTGTTAACAATACCCAAAGTCAAAGCTCACACTGTTAATTCCCACGCTCAGAGCTTTTATCTGAGCTGAGCTTTTTGATGCAGCGGTAGCCAGCGTCTGCGTCTGGCGCGGCACTGCAACTCCAGAGATCGAGCAATAAACATTTTAATAATCCGAAGAGCATTTGTGTTATTAATATAAGGTGATATATTCGATATCTTCCTAAAAACAAAGATCATATAGCTAATCAAACGTTACGTAATTACTCTGCGTTAAGTCAAGAGAAAGTGACCAACATGACTCAAAGTTAAAATTTTATGGATCCGAAAAAAGTATTCCTGTCTACGAATTTTTGTATAGAGTTCGTGCACTCACTCATGATTGTCTGAGCAGTGATTTTAGATCTATTCGAAAAAATCTTCACATCCTTTTAGGTGGAATATCCAGAGAATGGTATTGGCAATAGCGTAAGGAAGTAGAAGTGATAGAGTGGAAAGATTTTTGTACCGCGCTTCAACGACAATATGGTGACTTTCGAAGAAAAGATGAAATCGAAGAGGAGATGAGAGCGAGAAAGCAAGGAAGCAAAGAATCATTGCAGCATGGTTACCCGTAACACTTGAATCTCGCTTAATAAATCTTCTCATTCGCAACTTGCGGATAGAAATTCGTCTTAATACCATGGTAGGACAATTACGGAGAATGTGTCGCAGCGAAAATTTGCTTATTGAAACACGCGTAGAAGTTTTTATCGCTGATCGTCGCTCTACACTGTAGTTGAAGTTTACAGGGAGAAAATCACTGAAAGCCACTCTCTCCACTAAAGGGACGACTTAGCAGAGAGTGCACTGAGTATTTTTGTTGCACTTCCTTGCTTTGCTCACCTATCTGTGTGAAGCGTGTGTTTTGGTACAATTTTTAATTTGTTATAAAATCATAAATAATTGCTATTAAATATTTTTGCTAACAATGGCCACATCTTAATACTCTTATGAACATGTGGTAAATATTTTGAGGTAATTGATATTGATTTACTATGCTAAAACAGGGGCTGTACATTTGTACGAAATTTTTTTAACGTATTAATATATAGATTTTGCAGGTAGAAAGCAAGTAGCAGTTGTGAAGTAGTGGCCAAGACCAATGCTTCACAATAGATTTAATTTGTAGATTTAATCGGTTTATTATAAGCATTTGTTAAAGTGCAAGGAGCACAAAAATATATTTTTCCCTTTTAAGTTCTAACGGCCGGCTTCGAATGACAACTAGGTGGCAAGCCCCGATCGCATCGTGTTTGGTCACATTGGGGAAATACCCACCGCCAACGACCAGCTTTTGTCAGAGAACAAAATCCCAACGCTGGAAAAAGGCTAAATAAGCCAGTGGCTGGAGGGGAGTTGGTCACTCCCAGCGGTGGGGCTCTCTCTCTTGCTTGGCGGCGTTGGAAGAGATAGGACGTGCACGGGTCAGAGTGGAGCTAGACAGTGAAAACAGTGGAGTGACGCGAGAAAAGGAAGAGGTTTGGCTAAGAAAGAAAGAAACATATCGGTGCAGCAGGGAAAACGAAGTGAACATTTTGTGAAAAATATAAACAGTGAAAAAACAGAACAAGTGAATGACGCCTTACTAGTGTTCGGGATCCTATCTGACCCATCCGCCTTCCTCCTCCTTCAGTATCGGGCGCGGTAGCATCCCGCCCCTCCCCCCTTTCATGAGGTGCTTGCAGGCGGTTGCATCCCGCCGGCTCCGCCTACGTCCCTTTCTCCCACTTCTCCCAAGCCCATTTCTCATAGCGGGAACAGTTGTGTCTCACCTTCGCGAGACTCTTGCCATCACCCTTCTTTTCTTGCGGCGAACGTGGTCCCATACCGTTGTCGTGGCCGAGGCAAGTTGGGTTCACCCTTCCTTCTTCCCTGCGGTGGTCGTGGTTTCACCCCGACTCCTCTATCATCCTTCGCTTTTCTCGTCGCCCGGCAGACGTGGTCCTATCCCGTTGTCGTGAGCGAGGAAGTCAAACCGGGTTTCCCCTTCCAGCCCCTGCGGCGGTCGTGGTTCCACCCCGACGCCCATGTTAGAGAGAGTCTTTCTCCACTAAGCATACGACGCCTCGTGGCCACGCAGACACAGAAGCTTCTCCCTACCTCTAGCTCGCGCCCCATCAACATCCTACGGAGGCCGATTGGCCTCCGACAAGGTATATCCTTTCCCCAGCGTCCCAGATCTTACAAATTTTCTTGTGAGAGACCTTGGTAAGACTGAGTAGCATACTTCGGCCAAGGAGCTTCCTTACACAGTACTGGGAGTGGATAGGAGTTCGAAGAAGAAAAAGATAAGGGTGTTTCTCCTGAGGTAGAAGGCGTTGAACAAACAAAAAATTGATTGAAAAATTGTTGCAGACTACAATGCTGCGTATGCCTAAACAAAAAATCGGTAAACGTTCGAAAGGGTAAATTCGATCCTACGAAGCGAATAGCCCGAAGTAACAAAGACATTTCAATCGAATGAAGCAGAATCAGCTACAGAATCCAATGCTGAACTGCTGTCACATTCGCGCCCGGATATATTTATTCTAACACCCAGACATGACAACTCTGATAATAAAGCGATTATTCCAGTATCGAAAGTTAAACCATATCATATTCGTTAAGCTGAATACGAAGCCGCTTTTAATCAGGAAGGTTCAGCCAGTAAGAAAAAAATCGACTCTTCGCGCACGTAAGTTTTGGCATAATGCCAAACACACAAAACGCGTGCTGGTTTCCGCAATAATAAACAATGAAACCGATGGTAGATTTTAGGCTTCGGTCAAATTTTTAGAATTTCAAGAGCTTGGCCTCCCTGATACCGGGGCCAATATAAGCTGTGTTCGGGCTGAACCCTAGTTATTTTGAATATCATTTTTTTATCATTTACAATCTTTTGAATTTGCATTATATTTAATTTCAATATTTACACTATCAATCCCACTGTCATTGCTATCGATGTCTATCACTATTTCATTATTCACTTTCATATGTGTGCATCTTGTTCTCTTAAAATCCACACTGAAGTGGTACTTATGTTGTTCATTCGCTTAAGACAAAATAAATTGAAGTCAGTCGCATATAAAACTTTAAAGAACACAGTTGTCTGTTGTCGAGAAATCATTCAGGAAAAAGGTTAATTAATTTATTCGCTGACTCAACATTTTGGCGACCGTGACAGGACGACACTGTCTGGAAGGACATGCTGTCCACTTGTTAAAAAACTTGAAATTTTCTTTGGAGACATTAATGCCACCGGGCGTTAATAATACTAGCGCAGGGTGCTAGTCATCAATTACCCACCAATACTAGTGCAGGGTGCTAGTCATCAATTACCCAATTTGAACCACTTGATCATCGGATCATCCCCCTCAACGGCTTCTAGAAAGAAGCATTAGAAACAGTCAAGCCGGCGTGGGACTGCTGAGAGCATCATCACCAGCCGAATATCTTTGGCAAGGCTACATCTAAGTGACGAGACGTAACACACACAGCATCGGTGGACAGGTCATCGTTGGATCAAGCCACGTTGGACACCTTCGCCGTTGGACATCATCCACTCGCTCGCCACTCGCATCATTGTTGGACACGCCAAGGTGAACTCAAGGTTAGCTGCCAAAAAAGTTGTCGACCACGCGATCAACGAAAACGGTAAACTTTACATATGTACATACATTTTGCATATTCTGTTCACATTTGCGCTCAAATACATCTAACTTAGGGCGCACACACTCACAAAAAACCGCGTGCAGCTGCGCTCGCCGTTGTCTCTAATTCCCTTTTGCATTTCATATTCCCTCTTATCTTTGCACAACAATTTGACTCAAGAATTGCGGAACTTCTCCGTTGGCTGTGGATTGTATTGCAATTACTCTATCGCCAACTTGAGTTATTTTGCACGCAATGCCGATAGTTTCCACTCAGTCAATTGAGTCAAACTGTAATTATGGCTCCAAGCAAGGAAAGCGATAAGCTAGCCGCACTATGTAAGCAACGTGCAACTGCTAGGAAACATTTGGAAAAATTAGCTGAGAAAATTAAAAGGGAAGCAGATGAGGACACTCTTCCTGTCTTAGAGTGTAGATTGGAGCTGTTGGAAACACATTTTGCGGAAGCTAGGCAAATTCAGATGCAGATCGAGAATATCAACCCAGACGACGCACAGTGGCCGGATTGGCGAATTTGGCGTTGCAAAAATCAATTTTTGATGGTCGATTTTTTTGAGGATATTAATTTTATTCAATAAAGGGAACCCCAGATAGGCCAAAAATCTTTGGTTTATAGAAATGGGTCAATTGGTTTGGTTTTTACAGTTGTTCAAAGTTGAACAACTTTTCAAAGTGCAGAATTTTTTATTTTTTTGGTTTCAACTGTCAATTTTGTGAACCTGTAAAATCCAAACGGTAAAACCAATTTGATTGGTTTATTTTTTGAATAGATGCATAAATTCTTTATGTAAATACATTAAACAACTTTATTATATCTAAGTTGAAAGATCAACATTCAAGTCTTGGGTGAAAACTATTTTTGGTTTAGTTTTAGAGATTTGATGGACTCTGAAACATCAATTTCACCTGATTTCAGTTGTTTCGGAGCATACGTATTATGTATTAGTCTATTTATTAAAGTATTGTAAAAGAATCAGCTGCCACAACCTGCCCCCTTAGACGTTACATTGATATTTGCGATTTAATCTTCAGGTAAATAATATTTTGGGAGAATAAAAACAAACGAAGAAGAAGAAGAACGTTGCAGGCACGTCGACTGCCCGAAGCAGGGCTATAGAAACACGAATGATGGAAATACATCGCGGAGATTCTTCAACAACGATGAAACAACTGCTCGGATAACAGGAATTCATCTGGATGTCATCAAACGGTTTAAGATCATTCGCAATGTCTTAAGCTGCGGCAAAAATGTTGATGCTAGAAAATATGGAAAATATGCCGAGGAGACAAGAGACATTTTACGTGCAAAGTACCCAGAGAAAAAACTTACTCCTACTGTTCATAAAATATTGGATCATGGTGAGCAGCTTATACAACAAAAACTTTTATCGATGGGAGAGTTGTCAGAGGAAGCCCAAGAATCCAAAAACAAGGACTACAAAAGGAATAGATATGCGAACACGTGCAAAATATCTCGACACAAGAAAATAGTAAGTACAAATTAACTTGTTGTACATTTTTTTTTTAATTTTTAATATTATTAAAACTTAATTTAAATAAAAAAATGTTTAATTTTCAAAAGGTACGATTTTTGCAACCCCAAATTCGCGATTCCGGCCACTGTGCGACGAGGAGCGTGCAGCTTTAGAAGAGGTTTACATCGAGGCAAAGGCTCCATAGATGACGCATGTAAAGCAAATCTAATATTGGTAGCCAATGTCAGCTACCAGGAATAATCGTGATTTCTTTTACTTGCGTCATCTATAATATCTATAAGTCTTTGGTTAAGCACTTACTGCGTTATATCAAAGATATATACATATTTAGAGATGACGATTACGGATCAAATTAGAAATTAAAAGCCAGTGTTAGCCACCAGGAATACTCGTTTTTTGTTTCACATGCGTCATCTATCATATCTATTAATCTTTAATATTACTTACAACATCGAGACAAAAAGTATAAAACTGTTAATGATTCCATCGCTAGAAAAACGTATTATGTTGGGTATAGTCTTTTGGAAAGCTTTCAATATAGCCCCCGGCCTAGTATCTTGCGTGGAATCTAATAAGCTGACAGCGGCAGAAAAAGCCATTGCTATTCATTAACAAATATGCAGTAACAACAGCTGGACGCGGTTATACAAAAATGTCCTACTTTCGAAAAGCAAGGTCTTGGACGCACGTCCTTGTTGACCCATGAAATCGAGATTGGAAAGGCAAAAGCAGTCAAGCAACGATCGTACCCAATTTTTCCGGCTGTAAAAAAGTTAGTCCATAAAGAAATTGATCGAATGCTTGAGTTAGTAATCATTGAACCGTCATCTAGTCCGTGGACTTCGCCGATGCGAATGGTCTGCTTAGATGCGCGAAAGATAAACGAAGCGACGCTAAACGATGCCTACCCCTTACCCAATATCGAAGGTATATTTTATATTCATGGACGTTGACGTACAATGCGCAGTACGTTCAAGTGGCCCATGCGACACCAAGCCGAAGCTTGTTACGTGCGAACCCCAAGCAAAATAGCAGCCCACCTCCCGCCCAACCGACCGAGAACGAGCGACACTGTAGAAGTCGGTGTGTTTCCAGGCCAATCCAGTGAAATAAACTTAGTCAGGTTGTTGAGTTTTTATTTATTAACTTTATTAAGCGAGGCATAAAGTGCACTCGGTCTTCGATGTATTTGTTCTTGGCACCAACTTCAGATTGCTTGCTTAGAATTATGTTACATTTTGCTTAAGCTAAAGTCGCGCAGCTGCGCTGTCAGAAACGCTGGCAGCGGAGCGACTACACTATGTGTTTATTATTTACACAACGCTCAGAGCGGCGTTGTGCGGGAGAGAGTGATATGTGCGCATAGATTGGCTCATGTTAACTGCGCCGCTAGCTTATGCTAAATATGCCGACGCAGCACATATAAAGTTTGAAGGATCATATTACTTTGACTTTGAGCATGGGACTTGAATATACATAAACATTGCAACAAAGTGTAACAATGTGTGTAACACAACACGAAAAACTAAAGGGAGACTAAAAAAAAATATTAAAATTTTTAGCGACGGGCTAAATAAGTTAAAATAGAGGTTATTAACGCGGGAAGAGAATATTCCGAATTGATTATGCGGTAGAGTTTATTGTAATCAACACAGAGGACAGGAAACGGATCATGCAATGCATAGTTAGTAGTACAACGTTTCAGAGATAAGGGGACAAAGTTACGGGACAATCTACAAGGAACATTGGCTAAGCAATTCCGATGAGTCGATTTCACCATTAATTAGTCTATGTATGAACATAACACCAAGCATAACTCTACGGTTAAATAAGGAAGGAAGATTAATTAAAAGTAGTCTATGTACTAAAATAAGATGGGAAACGGACCTCAGGATTCCAGTTCAAACCACGAAGAGCAAACAATAAGAATTGCTTTTGAACAGATTCAATTCTATTTTGATGGATCGAATATTGCGGAGAAGTGTAAAGAATTTTGGTAGTATAGTGATCGTCGAATTCTTTCGACCACCGCTTTATAAACCCTAAAACACTTCTGGCCTTATTGACGGTAGCTGTTACATGAGAGTTAAAATTGAGTTGATGGTCAAGAATTACCCCAAGATCATTTACTTCATTTAGTCGCTGCAATGCCACATTATCAAGCATAAAGTGACCAATTGTGGTAAGCTTCTGTAAAATGTCATAGCCTTACACTTTAAGCTGTTAACGTTTAGAAGATTATCTTGACACCATGAATGAAATGCATCTAAGTCTGCTTGCAAATTATAGCGGGAAACCAGATCATTATATGTTAAACGTATTTTCACATCATCAGCATACATAAGCACCCGAGAGTAAACTAAGACTGAAGGAAGATCGTTGATGAAGAGAGTAAAAAGCAATGGACCCAAGTGGCTACCTTGTGGAACTCCAGAAGTAACCTGGATTTTCTCGAATGCCAAAAGCAAATATTATTACCAAGCTCGATCTAAAAGATGCTTACTGGCAGATCGAACTCGGTAAAAAATTCAGATACTTCACTGCTTTTACAGTCCCCGGACGCCCATTATATCAGTTTAAAGTCATGCCATTCGGGTTGTGCAATGCACCTCAAACAATGCCCCGACTTATGGACGAACCGATACCGGCAGACTTAAAACACTGTGTCTTTGGTTATTTAAATGGTGTAGTTGTAGTATCAAATACTTTTGAAGCCCACATTAAAGTTCTTATGCGAATCGCAGAGCAATTCACGCGAGCCAATCTTACGTTAAGCCTCAGCAAAAGTAAATTTTGTGTAACCTGGACCAAATACTTAGGCTATGTTATTGGAGATGGTGACATTGCTACAGATATGGACGAAGTCGAATCGATTTTGGAGTGGCCAACTCCAAAGACGTTACGTCAAGTACGAGAGTTCTTGGGACTCCCATAACTCATCTTATATCAATCAAACATAAGGTCAAATGGACTGCTAAATCGCAGGAGGCATTCGGAAGGTTGAAAACTATACTTACGTCAGCCCCCATCTTACAAAATCCAGATTTTACACCAAAATTGAACTTGCGCTCTGCACCAATCCCATTGGTGCAGTATTAACTCAGCGAGATGGTGGTGGATCCGAAAGACCGATCGCCTATATGAGCAAGAAACTTAACACTGCCCAAAGGAATTATAGTGTAACCGAACGAAAGTGTTTGGCAGCATTAATGGCAATCGAAAATTCAGATGTTATCTCGAACTAAAAGATTTCGAGGTAATAACTGATCATTCTAGCCTTATTTGGCTGATGCGACAGACCAATTTAAAGGGACGATTGGCCAGATGGGCAATGCAAATGCAAGGTAAGGAAGGGATCAAATAGTTCCGGATGCTTTTCACGTTGTTGTGACCAGGAAGTGTCCGAAACTGAAAACATTGGTCCAGCTGTGGATTTAAAATCCAAATTTTTTTAAGACAAAGACTACCGGGATCTTCAGCCTTAGATCTTATCACGAAGAGAAAAGTATCCTGATCTCAAAGTAGTGGATGCATATGTTTATATACGCACAGCACACGACGATGGAACTTAATTGAGTAGTCAGTCCATGTGGAAACTCTGGATATGGTATCTCGCGGTATGGTAAAACAAATTAGAGATTATGTTCGAAATGGCGACGTATGTAAGTCCACCAAGGCACTTATCCGAGAATTAAAAATGGAAACATCGGATCTCTTATTGTTCTTCATCACTTTTCAAAGTATCATTGGTTACGCCCCTTGCGCAAATTTACTACCTCAAACATTATTTCCTAATTACAGAATAAATTATTCTTTGTGTATGGAATGCCTGAAATTGTATTTAGTGACAATGGAAAGCAATTCAAAGCTTAAGAATTTGAACAGTTTTTAGTTAATTTTGGAAATAAACACCTTTGTACTCACCCCAATCTAATGCATCGGAACGGGTGAACCGATCCATAATTTCGGCTATAAGAGCGTGTTTGCAAGATGACTAGCGCGATTGTGATAAAAATATTAATGGCATAAGTTTTGCACTACGAATCACTTTACACAGCACGCAAAGCAATATAATCTGCGACCTAAATTAGTTATGAATTCCGCAGATATTCCGCAGAAATTTCGCTCAGAGCAATTTTGAAAAAAAAATCTGCGAAGTTAAGTCTTTCTTTTATAAAAGCTCGTGTGCTAGAGAAAAAAGCCACTTCACATACGTGTTGGAAGATTTGCAGGTAATCTCGTAACTTCCATGCTAAGGACATTCGACAATAATTGTACTTAGTGTGTTACGAATATCGGATTGTGGGAAGTTTTATTAGGAATTTGAAAGTTTCACTTCGGTAACACTCTGCTATGGTAAAACATGGCTGATTATGCAGCCTTTTAAGGTACAATTTCGTCATCAGGGTTAAAATTTATTTTTCTGCAAAATATATTTTGTTCGTTTGGTAGATCGATTGCAATTTCGGCTTGAAATTTTGAATTTCAATAGACCACTCGCTTGATTCAAACGTAACGTCTTAACAAGAGCTATCGATTGGCGATGACGTAACATGCAACCTTGCGTTTTTTATAGGAACTCACGAAGAGCTTGCTCGCTCGATTACCTTGCCACTTCGTAGTTCACAGGTCGTTCTTTTCGTTTTCAGCTGACTACGTGATCGGACGTACAAGCACCGTAGAGCTAAAACACCCTGTGTGGAACCAAATTTAAGCGACAAAAAGCTATACATTAATCTTATTATATTGGTGGCATCCTAAGACCCATTGCCCTGAAAGCAAGCAATTCAACTTACAATTTTAAGAGCTTCTCGACAAGGTAAATATTGGTTGAAAAACACTGCCAACTATGGTTTTCTGGCGCATTTGGAAAATGTGCCAATTAACTTTTTGATTTTACGACAAGCCTTGGCATCATTTGATTTAAATTGCAGTCATCTTGCTGAAGACCAAAAGAAGTGGGAAAATTGGATTTTCATTGGCTGTTGCCAACCTGACGCCATTCGGCATTTGCGGGACATTGGCGATCAAAATTTTGCGCCTGCATGGTCAAATTTCCATAAGCAAGACCTTGGCTTGGCTTAGGAGGGAACCACATTGTGTTTTGTGTTGGAAGCTTCATTCTAAGGAGATCGAAAGATACCTTCGTTTCGTCTTAGGCGCAGACGGGGAAAAGCAGCAAGTGTCTCAATCTCTTAGTTTTTTTTTTCCGTTGGGAAAGTATATATTCGTTGAACGTAAAAATCGCAAGGATGGCTGTCTACCATTAATTTTGAAAAGACAGGAAAAACTTTTGATCGGGTGGAGCATTTGCATACCAACAACAACACAGCAAAGCGGAAAATAAAAAGTGAAGAGAAAAAAAATAGAGACCCAAACATGAAATACAGCATACGAAACAACAATCACCCTCGGTACTCCAATTCTGCAAAATAAAACCCAACGCCGTACACCCTTAAACACACAACAGGAGCATCGAGAAGGCCTTCGTCGAACATCTTGTTCTGGTGAGTGAAAATCATAAAAAGACAACCTGTGAGTGCTGAACCAACTAAGCCTAATCGCTGTCCAAGCGATCGACCTTGCTGTCGGATAGACCAGCTTAAGGTTCCAAAAAGGGTATGGGTGTATAAAAAGAAAACTAAGTTTTGTTCAGCACCCGCAATGGTTGATCAGAGTTGGTGCGAAATGGATTATCAAAACAAAATGAACAACTAAATTGAGAATAAACTCATCCAACTAAATACCGTTCGCATCTTCCTTTTTGGATAAGATTGGATTTTTGTGTTGAAATGAATCAGCTGGAGTGGCTGCCAGATTTTACGCAAGAAAAGAATTAACATAAAGCAAAACGAGATAACGTAACGTGCCAAAGTGCAATACATTGCCTCATATAAGTATGCTACCACAATAATGGCTTTATTTACTTACTACAATTTTGTTTGACATAACTATTTATTTTCAGCTATGTTGTGAGGTTGGGAAATGTATACATTTAGCAACAAAAGTTTGAGTCCAATGCTAAATTAAGCCAAATTTAAATTTAAATTATCACACGATGACACAAACCGAAGTGATCCATTAAACCATTAATATCCATTGTACCCAAACGAGTACAGTAAATTACGTTACGCCTAACTGATAAGACTTTTCGATAAGTTCTTTATCTTTACCAGGGTTCGTAAAATGCTCAAATGATATTTTTCAGTCATGATAATTAACATCAATGAAAAAAATTTTTTTTCACTCGTGTAAATAACATTTTTTTTCTGACCGAGCCGCAGCCGCGCACGGGAATACGACACACAGCCGACTCTCATATACACACCAACACCAATGCAGTGAAAATTATATTCAAAAAATTTTTTACACGCGTGTGAGAAATTTTGTGAAAAAAATTTTGCTCTCATTTTTTTTTACACGAGGCTGCTAAAATTTCTCACACTCGTGATAGAATCATGCGTGTAAAAAATGTTCGTGTTAGTTTCATGAAAAAAATAATTTTTTTCATGTGAAAAAAAATGTTATTTACACGAGTGAAAATAAAAATTTTTTACACACTGTATTTTTTCTTTGTGTTAATTTTTCACGTGTTAAAAATAATGTGTGTTAATTTACGAACCCTGATCTTTACTATACACACATTACTCAACAAACAAACGGTGACAAAAGGGCGACTAGCTCTCTTTGTCAGTATTGGTGAAATTTTGAGGTTGTGCACCAATCGATCGCATCAAAGAAGTGACGAAAAAAAAATTATTTTTTTGTTTAATTGTTGAACGTCTTTGTGTTTTCAAAAAAATAATAAGTCGGAGTTAGAAAACGAGTGTACTCGCTTGGGTACAATGGCTCATAAGGTGGTTACTTTTACAAATCGTGTTTTGCACAGAAATTACACTTAAAATCATTGAAACATCATAATTCTATGGCAAACGATTTGACAAACTTGGCAGTGCCTTGGAGTTTGTGGAAAGATTATCAAAAAGTACAAATTTTGTCATTGCATTGACTCCACCAAATCCCGATGGACTTACGAATGAGAAGGAGACTGACGACGCGACGTCAAGCTCTACTCCAACATTATGATCGAAGTCGTTCCAGGTGAAACAGAGGTATTTTAAAGCAGGGAAAGTGTAGATGACGTGCTATTTGAGGAACTGCGCTCCACACTTAAATCTTCTAAGCCATGCGAAAATTATCTAAAGTTCTCGAACCAGTTTTTTAATAAATAGTAAGTGTAAAAGTGAAAGAGATTTGGGTTGCCAATCCGATGGTGGCCGAGCTGAAATGCCAAGATAAATTTGGCCAAGGATCTCCCAAGGGTTGGTAGCCAAAGTAGTTTGGCGGTTGTTGTTGTTGTTGCGGTTGTTGCTGTTGCTGCCAATTGGGTATGGCAGACGAGAGGTGGTTGGCCAAGTTGGGTCTGGCCAAGATCAGTTCCCAGAAAGAAGGCAGGAACGACTTTAATGTGCGCTTAATTCGTTTCAGCAGGTCGAGCTTCAGTGTAGTGTTACCTAATTCTAATTAAAACATTTAGCCTAAACGCGTTTCTTTTCGTGGGTGCGTAGCCCTTTGCACTGAGTCGCACTAACATTTTTCAGATCAATTCATTTATCTACTTATAATTAAGGTTAATGATTGTTGGCTGACGCCAACATGCCGGCCCCCTTGCCACATGGCAAGATTACTTCAACAAGTTCTGAAGTCGGGACAAGCAGCGAATTGCTTTTTGTAGATGTTGCAGCGGTCCTGGCGGAGAAGCGCTTCGACGTGATTGGCGATGCTGATCCGTGTTGACATGCCTAGACCGGCATCGGTTCGAGTCATCCTTCTTGGATGTGCCGGTGTTGTGCTCTTCACGACGACGAGAGGTGGAACCTGATGATGATTTCGCTGGAGGTTGCCGATTCCTCTGGTCGCTGCTTTTCGGCTTGCTCAGCGGGGTTCCTGGATGTAAAATTGTGTGGTGCAAATCGCCACATCTATGGCACACATCCTTTGAGTCGCACTCAAAGAGGGTGTGAGAGGAGGCTAGACAATTTACGCAGTATCCTAGTCGGCGTACGGTGCGTCTTCTGGCGATGGTGTCCAGCTCCAAAAACTTGGGGCAAAATCGCAAGGGATGACGCTTCTTGCACATTTTGCATTGGCAATCCATCTGGGCGAAAAAAACAAGCAATTAGCAGAGGTTTGGGATATGATGTCATGAGATCGAGGTTTGATTTGAGTGAGATAGAAACAGATTGTTTTTAGAGTAAGGGAAGTATTAGGATGAGGGATCTTGCTTTGTAGGCAGGACAATTAATTTGACGATGGGTCTTGTAATGGGACCAGATCGGGTCTGTAAGTCCACCACGCGGACATGATGATCCGAGCCAGGATGGAGTTTAATGACTCTTCCCAGGCGCCAGTCCGTTGGTGGGCATGCGTCGTCTTTAATGATGACAATGTCATCGATTTCCAAGTTCCGGGATTGGTTTTTCCATTTATAGCGTCTGTGAAGTTCAGTAAGGTATTCGTCTCGCCACCGTTTACTGAATTCTTGGGGCATAATTTTTAATTTTTGCCACCGATTAGTGATAGAGAGAGTTTCACTCGGATTTTCTGAGAAAGCGGTGATGGGAGCGCCCCGGAGGAAATGTCTAGGCGTTAATGGAAGCAAGTTGTCCACATTGGCTTTCGGCATTGAAAGTGGTCTTGAATTCAGAACTGCTTCGATTTTGGACAGGAGTGTGGAGAACTCTTCGAAGGTGAATATAGCTTTTCCTGCTACGCGTTTGAAATGTTTTTTGAAGCTTTTTACAGCAGCTTCCCAGAGACCGCCCATGTGAGGAGCCTGAGGAGGAATGAATTGCCATTCAAATTCCCGTCTACTATAGAGTGAAGAGATATGCTCGTTAGAGTTTTTCAGAAAAATTTCCCAGCTTCTTGAGAGTTCACTGCTAGCGCCGACGAAATTTCTCCCGTTATCCGAGACCATCTTTTTGGGGATGCCTCGACGACTAACGAATCGGTCGAAGGCTGCGAGAAATGCCTTCGTGCTCAACTCTGTGACTACTTCCAAGTGTATTGCTTTATTTGAAAAACAGACGAATACCGAAACAAAGCCTTTCACAATCCGACTTGAGCGAATGGGTGATGCTTTTATGTCAAAAGGACCCGCGAAATCGACTCCAGTGACAGTAAAAGGAGGTGAGAATTGAACTCTTTCGGGAGGAAGAGCTGCCATGATCTGGCTTTTAGATATTTGCTTGAATCGGGTACAGACGACACAACGTCGAATGCAGTGTTTAACCTTGTTGGTCTAGGAATGTAGAATTCCTGCCGAATCGCTCGAAGCATGAGACGATTTTCAGCGTGGAGTAAAGTAGAGTGTACAAAATCGATAAACAGAGTGCAAAGCTTGGAACTTGCTGGTAGCTGTAATGGGTGACGTTCTTTGTACGACAGATTTGCGTTTGCGAGTCGACTGTTGACCCTTATTTGGCCATCTTTATCCAAGAATGGATCCAAAGTATTAAGGGAACTCTTAGGGGAAATTGGTTTATTTTTGAGTAGTCGGGAGTACTCGTCGGGATAGTGTTGCTGTTGTGCAGCAATTACCAATCGGATTTTGGTAAGTTTGACAAGGAATGTCATGTTGTTCGCTATTTCGGCATGAGCAGGGCACCAGCCCAATATACGAGCTGTTGCTCTAAGGGCTTTCGAGTAAGACGAAAACTTGTCGCACAAGTCAACATCGTTCGCCTGCGTGAAGAACTGGTCGACTTTTCTGGATTCTGGGGGCGAAATTTCGATTCGGGAAGGGCCCGGCCAGTTATCTTTGGCACAGGCTAGCCAACTGGGGCCATTCCACCATAAAGAGGAATCCATTAGCTCGTTGCTGGTGCAACCGCGTGTACCAAGATCTGCTGGGTTGTCCTTTGACTCGACGTGACTCCAAATTTCATTGGGTGTATCTGAGTGAATAGCAGATATGCGATTCGCGACATAAGTTTTCCACACATGTGGGGGTTTTTCAAGCCAAGCTAGCACGATCTCGGAGTCAGACCATAGAAACAGCTTGATGTTGGATAGTTGCGTTTCTGTGAGCGTGTGTTTTACCAACTTGGCGAGTAAAACGGCTCCGCACAGTTCCAATCGGGGTAAACTGACTGTTTTAAGTGGAGCTACTTTGCTTTTGGCAACGAGTAGGTGGATTTGAGAAGTGCCAGTGGGATGGCATGTGCGCAGATATATTGCAGCACAATATGCTTTCTCAGAAGCATCGCAGAATCCGTGTAGTTGGATATCTTGCTTTGGGTCATAGCCAGTCAAGCGTGGAATGCGGATAAGCTTAAGTTCGAGTAAGTTCTCGAGGAATGTGTTCCATTCATAGCTCGCAAAGAACTGTTGATAACTTTTGAGTATGTATTGGTAAACACGCGATTGTTGCGTTCTTTTTGTTTGCATTATACATATTAAAAAACAAAATATTTTTTCACATTTTTATTTAACAGCCGATTGCATTGTCTTTTTTATTATTTTCATGCTCATGTACATTTATATGTATGTATTTACATGCACACGAAGGCAAAGATCATTTCTGTTGAGTTTTTTAGTCAAACTGTCTTTTGGTGAGAGTCTTTGTGTGAGCGAAAATCGTATTACTCTTCACGCGACACTCATTTGAGAGCGTCACACGAATTAGTCAATGCAAAGCGCTTGAGCGAAAACCGCTTCGAAACAAAAAAAAGAGAGCCGCTCAGAGAGAGATCGTGTCTGCACAATCTTTTCGGTTATGTCATTTGCGAGCTATGGTTCCATTTGGCAATGGTGGCTGGTTTGACATTGACGTCCTAATCCAGGCATTATAACCAGAGAGATTGGAGTTGAAGTTTGGCTTGGACTTTGATTGGCGTAAGCCAACCTGCGGGGTCAAACAAAGTGGATGCGTGCGATAGGATTTGACGCTTTGTTATTGAGGTAACAGTATTGGGTGGGCAGATATCATACGAAAAGTAATCATCTTTAGCGTTCCATCGGATCCCGAGAGTACGGGTGGTGCTGGAGTCAGTAACATTCAGAAAATTGCTGTCAAGCAGATCTTCTTTTGGGATGTTACTAAGCAGAGTTGTGTGATTTGCAGTATTTTTCTTAAGAAGAAAACCGGCAGACTGGAGTGCTGCTCGGATTTGGAATTGTGCCTCAGTGGCGCCTTCCAGCGTGTGATCTCCGGAGAGAACGTCATCCACATAAATTTCCCGGCGGAGTATTTTAGATGCGATTGGGTGGGAGTTTCGCAGTCTTGAGCTAGCTGCAGGAGAGTTAATTCCAAGATAGGGTGCGCAATTAACTCCAAATGTAACAGTGTTCAATTCAAAGTCTCTCATGAGGGCACTATTGGTGGGACTGAAAAAAACTCGTTGAAACGAGCGATCATCGGGATGTACGAGAATTTGGTACATTTTTTCAACATCTCCATTGAAAACGAATCGGTACATTTTCCAATTAAGCAGAATACCAAGTAAATCACCCTGTAGGGTAGGGCCTTTGTGTAAGACATAATTTAACGAGTGGCCTGACGAAGAGCGTCGAGAAGCATTGAATACGATTCTTACTTGAGTGGATTTGCTCTCGGGTCGAATTACTGCATGGTGTGGTAGATAAAAGGAGAAGTATTTATGATCGACTATGATTTCCTTGGGGCTACATTCTGACATGTGCTTGAGAGTGAAATATTCTGCTAAAACGTGATGGTATTGTGACTTAAGAGAGCTGTTCTACTGCAACGTTTGTTGCATTCGGACGTATTGAGACATTGCCACTGAGCGAGATGTTCCAAGATGTATGCTTTCTGGGAATTCAGATTTGAATGGTAAGCGTACCATGGAGCGGCCACCGGGTTGCCTTTGGGTTTTATCTGCGTAAAGTTTTTCGCAAAACTCATCTGCGTCAGATACGGGCTTGGGAATTGAGATTTCCTCAACTTCCCAAAGTTTTTGCAACAGATTGCTAAGATTCACTGCTTCATCGTCGGCAAAACATGAGAATGAGCAGATGCTAGTTGTGTTAGCAAGAGGGCCACTCACTATCCATTCGAAAATGGTGTATTGCGCGAGCATATTGCCTGAGATTGGCGTTTGGATTCCTTCCAACAGAATGCGAGGAGCAATATCACTTCCGATGACCATATCAATCTGAGCTGCAGTTGAGAAATTCGGATCTTGTAACATACAACGTTGATGTTTGTTCAGTTGAACGAGAAGTTGGTAGTGTAGCGCCTAGCGGAGCACGCGCTGGTTCCGGCTCAGAGGACGTCGGTAAAGGGATGGGTTCAAATGGGAATGTACCACCGTGCTACTCTCTCGCTTGCTCTACTTACAATTAAATTAATTTCGCGTGCGATTAGGGAAGATAGGAAAGATCTTCATACAACTCATTGACAAAGGACAGCAAACAGAAAGCAGAAGGGGACAGAAAAGATTATAAACGAACGGACCTTACGTAATTTGACAGAAGGAAGGCAGTGCTGATGTTATTGCACTGGCTAACGCGGTTTGTGTGGCTGCGCCGATGTTGTTGCGACAGCAGATGTTGCCCACCCTGCCTGATCACCATTCCGCCAGACCAAAGGTTAGGTCGGTGATCCCTAAGAAAATACACAAACTACCTCACCGACATATTACGGCGACGCATGGCTCCATATAAAGAAAAAGAACATTAGAACATTTTCAAAAATAGTTCACAAATTTTAATTTAAAAATAAACCCCATACTCTAAAAACACGACTAAAATCATTTCTTTGAAAGACAAGCTAAAACTAATAAATAAATATAGTAAAATAAAATTAATAAAATTATACGGGGGGCATTATGTGGAGGTAAACGATTAAAATGATAGTTTTAAAAGTAAATTTAAATAAATATTCAGACTTTCAATCCATTAAAAGAATGAGGACAAATTTGGTAAATTTAATAAAATAATAAATGCAAGAAGTAAATGGGCCAAGGCAAAAAAAAGAAAATTTTAATGATTGATATGCCGAATTAGTAGGGTATATCAATTATCAAAATTTATGGGCTCATTTCACTATTAGCTTCTCTTTTAATTTTCGGTGATCTCTTTAGCGTACTCTCTTGAATTCTTTTGGGTCTCTCTTAAAAGGTTTGGGGCTGAGAGAAAATAGCACTTTGGTTCCACTCACATGAAAATAATTCCAACGATGAAAGCGCTTCCATACGAGGGTGGAACTGAAAATTTTAGATGGGAAGGAGCACAAAAAAAAGAACACACAAAAATCAAAAGGGAGAACAACTTTGAGCAGAATATATAATATATTAACCTGCGGCCAAATCACTTCGTCTTTTCTATTCCTTCTTTTCTATTCACCTTTGCTGTAAATTGTTCTCAGTGAGAGAGAGCCGTATATGGCGATCATATGCACGAATAAAAGAAGGAAAGAGAAGAATTTCGCTCGAACAAAAAAAAACCCAAAAAGGGAAAGCAAAATATTTGTTTTTGTTATGCAACCAATTTAATGCACTTTATTAGCGTTGCTGGCGCCAAAATAGAATATTTTTTTTTCTTTTTGCTTTCTCTTTTCTTTTCCTCTCACTTCCACTCAGGGATTTTCGGCGGGATTTTGGGCGGGATTTCCTCGTTTCTTTTAGGTCTATTCTACCTTTTTGCCCAGGACAAAAAAAATTTTATTCTACTGCAAAAAAAAAAATTATTTTGGTGCGCTTAAAAACGGGGACTGGCCTTGGTCATTTCTGGCCACTTTTCGCAACGATTTTAGCCGATCTCGGGTTGAACCAAACGCGCGCTCGACGGACGTCCGCCGGCTGATACGGTTTCCACACTGGAGGTGGCCTCTGCGCTTTCCTTTTTGTGTGCAAAGCCTCTGGTTTGCCGAAAGCTCTCTCTGGCTGCCGTCTTTCTACCTCGCTGGGCTAGTAAAACCGGGAATTGCAGACGAAGAGCGATTTGGGAACTTTAAGAGAACGCACTTTGATCCAACGCTGATGGACTTTGCTCTATCTTTTTGGATTTTGGCTTGGTGGTTAAATCCACATTGGCTGGCTCGTATTTAGCTCCAAATTCGGCTTATTGCTTAGTGCCACACCTGCAAAACAGGAGTGGAAGCGAATGCCGAAAGCCCGATGAGAATGGATTCCTAATTATGTCGCTTAAAGGCCGGCGACAATATCAGCATAATTGCCAACTTACCGCTTTAGAGGAGTGGCACTTTCACTAAGTACTTTTCCTTGATATGACGGCTGGAATCACTTTGACATTACTAAATTGATGTTCACAGCACTTGAAAATAATTTTTGGGGTAGTCTGGAATGGATTTGCATGCGCTAAGAAAATAATGAACCTTTCTTGGCGAATTGCAAACTAGACTAGCAATCTGCCTGCTCCAGCGGCTCTAAAGAAAGCTATTAACAGAGCCTGTGAGATCGTCGCCATTTTTAGCCTACAATCTCGCTCAGTTATCTGAGTATCTAAGTCGCTCCATCTCCTACCAATTATAGGGACTAATCGAGCGCTAGGCGGCGCTGGCAACCTGAAGCATTGCCTATTTCCAGGCTGCAAAAAGTATCTTAAAGATTTCTTTTGGCGACAAGCGCATTTTGGAAATTGCTCTGCTGGAAATTACGTCTAAATATTTCCTGACCAACATTAACGGACACATCTCTACATCGTAAATTATAAGTCCTTTCATTACGTACATGTTGAGCTTGCATCACCTCTTTTGCCTTTTTACGAATGATATCAAAGGAATCGTCTTTACTAAACTGCACTGTTCTGTCTTCTAACATATGTAATTCCCTTAGGAGTTTGAAACTTGCCCCATCGGTAATCATATGTTGGCCAAAAGCCAATCGATATGGACTAGTATGTATTGCAGAATGTACGCTACTTCGAAGAGAACAACAAATGCTGCTGAGATGTTCATCCCAATTCTTTTGATTCGGATGTACATAAGATTTTATTGCAGCTATCACTGACCTATTTACTCTCTCTGAAGCATTAGCCTGTGGAGCATGAAATGCAGTGTAGGTATGCTTTATATTGTATTTTGTTAGCAAGGAGTTAAAAGCGTTTGACTTGAACTGAACGCCATTGTCAGAAACAATGGTTTCAGGCACTCCAAAGCAGTGAAAAAGATCCTGCTCCAGAAAAGGATTTATTGCTTCAGCAGTAAATTTCTTAACTGCTTTAAGAAAGGGAAACTTGGATAAATGGTCCAAAACAACCAATATCCCTATATGTCCGGATCGACTGCGCGGATATGGACCAAGGAAGTCTACGTACAACTTCTGGAAAAATCTTTCCGATTAACCTGTGTAACCTTACGGTGGTCGCAAAGTATAGTTTGGGTATTTGCTACTCTTGCACACGTCACATTTGTTGATGTAATTTTTAACGTCTGTTACCAAATTCGGCCAATAATACCAGCGTCGTAGTTTCTCTAACGCCTTGTTTATGCCACAATGTGACGACAAAGGGTCTTCGTGAGCCCATGTTAATGCGGTAGGTACTAAGTCTCCTGGTAACCAAAGTTTCCAAACATTATCGTCAGATACTTTTTCATTTGAAGCATGCTCTGCCCGACGATATATATAATCGTCTACAACTCGAAGATCGGGCATTTGAGTTCCGTTTGCCAAGATCTTGGTCCTAATCGCTAAGTATTCTGGCGTCTGAAATGACTTGGACTTCAGATCAATTCCACTTGGAACACTTAAAACTGATAAGTCCTCAGTAAAAGTCTGAGAAAGAGCATCCGGAACTACGTTTTGGGTGCCCTTTCTATGATGGATTTTGGAAACAAAGCCTTGCAGCTTTAAGGCCCATCTGGCGAGTCGTGAGCTGAGATCGCTCTGCGACATAAGCCATTTAAGGGAGGCATGATCCGTAATGATCGAAAATTCCTGTCCCTCTATATAAGCTCTGAACTTTTTTATGGCCAATACAGCTGCCAGGCATTCTTTTTCAGTGACAGTGTATTTTCTTTGGCACTGATTCAGCTTTCGAGACATAAGCGAAATTGGGACTTCTGCACCCTCAATACTTGTCTACATCAAAACAGCACCAACACCAGTGTTACTTGCATCGCAGTGGATGGAAAAAGGCTTGCTGAAGTCGGGACTGTGTAAAACAGGTGTGGTACTCATTTGAGTCTTAAGTGTTTCGAACGCTTTCTGAGCTTCCTCGCCCCAAACGAAACTACGTCTCTGTTTCAAGGTATCCGTTATTGGGGATGCTAAAGCAGCGTAGTTCCGGATGAATTTGTGGTACCATTCGGTAAGTCCCAGGAAGCGACGGACTTGCTTAACTGAGCGGGGTATAGGAAAGTCGACAATAGCCGAAATTTTCTGAGGGTCAGTGTTTATTGTACCATAACCTATTATATGACCTAAATATTTCACTTCCTTGCAACAAAACATGCTCTTCCCGACGTTTATTGTCAAGTTCGCTTTTTCTAGTTCTGTAGCCACAATTTTAACTACCTCTACATGCCGTTCGAAGGTATCGGATACGATCAGCAGGTCATCGAGATAAATAAAAACCTCATTTCTCAAGTGAGCTGGTATTATTTTGTCCATTAACCTTGACATGGTATGTGGAGCGTTAGTCAACCCAAATGGCATTACTGTGTACTGGTATAAAGGCCTACCAGGCACTGTAAAAGCAGTTTTGTCTCTGGATTTGGGCTCTAGGGGGATTTGCCAAAAGGCATCCTTTAAATCCAAACTGGTTATGAATTCTGCTGCCGGAAGTCTTCCTAAAATACCATCTATTAAAGGCATAGGATATGCGTCTTTGACGGTGACCTCATTGACCTTCCTACTGTCTATGCAAAGACGAACCTTTCCAGGCTTTTTCACTAAAACTGCAGGTGAAGACCATGCACTATTCGATACCTCAATAACTCCTAGTCCCAGCATACGGTCTAGCTCATCATACATAAGCTTCTCGGTAGCTGGAGACACCGCATAATGACGTTGTTTAATGGGCTTTGCATCCTCCACGTCAATTTTATGTGAGATAAGCGATGTTTTTCCTAAGCCTTTCTTAGCAAATGATTGGAGTAAGTTTATGGTGTTTAACAACAATGTTTTCTGTTGAGTGGTTAACGGTCTTATTAGTGACTCTTCAAGTGCAGACACACTGGGCCTTTCCGGTACCAGGTGAAGTGGTAATAATTGGAATTGAGTCCAAAAATCAATTCCAAGATATAAGTCACCGGACAGAGTAGGAACAATGTAGAAAGATATTTTGTTAATCTTGCCTCTATAGCTTACTTCAGCTACGAGTTTTCCAGCTATCTTTTGAGACTGGCCATCAGAGGTTCGCACTGTGGCTGCTAATGTTTTATATGGCATATTTTCTAAAACTTCTGAAGCAAAATCGCCTCCTATGCAGCTAATGGAAGCGCCTGTATCTAATAAGCCAACCACAGCTTTTCCAAACACAGTCACTTGGGCATATGGCCGATAATCGCCAATTTTGCCAACAATGGCCGACAGCAATAGCTTTATTTCAGCATTAAATAACATTAACATTAAACAACATCCTACGAAGACGAGAACGGGACTTGGAAATATTTTGAAGATCAGTACACGGACTGATAGGTAAGTCAGGGGAGTTTACTAGATCTGGGAGTAATTGTTGAGATTTGGACGGCGTGGCTAATCGGTGTTCGTTCCCTTGGAAACAAACTGTTTGCGTGCACTTTTCGGCTGTACACGAGCCGATACGTTTTTTGCTTGACCAGAATTACATTTGCGGCAGCTGGGCTTATACGTGTCCGCTTTGCCACAACCATAGCAAAATACTCTTCGATCTGCAACGCATTCTTGGTATCGGTGGCCTTTTTCACCACAATTCCAAAAATTCGCTTCGAAGGCTGCCAGCTCATAGTCATCTTCTTCCTCCTCTGAGGACACTACACCACCTTCGGCTTGAGTTTCTGCAGAGCAGACTTGCTTGCGGGGCAAAGGACGGATTAAACCACTTAATGGACGAGCTTTGTTCATGGTTTGCATAAAAATTTCCCGAGTGCGCACGAGGGTTCGTAGCTGTTCAATTGTGGCTGCAGGTTCATACAGAATCTCGTGTTGAGTTTCTGGAAGAAGGTTAGCCCGAAGGGTCTCAACTAAAGCAGGTTCAGACATTGGCTCAACCAATTTATCTGCTAGTGCAGCTATGACGCCATAGAAGTCGTCAAAGGACTCATTCATGCGTTGTTTGCGCTGCTCAATCTCCGAACGAATATTACGATCGGATCGCGAATCTTTAAACTGGCCTCGGAGTGCTAAGCATAGCTCGGACCATCGAACTTCGCGAACACTTTTGTGATATCGCCAATACCACTCACTGGCTCCACTTTCAAAAAGGTTGCTGGCATATCGAGCAACCAAATCTAGATTGCCATCCAGAGTTTGAGCTGCTAATGCCTCGACCCTATAGAGAAAATCGTCAATAGACATTGGTCCTTTTCCGGTAAATCGGAGCTTCCAATTGAACATGATTTGGCTAATTTTTTCTGGCCTCAAATCATTAGATATAGGGGTATGCAATACTGAACGAGCATTACTGGATGGGAGCACCGTTTGAAATTGAGCCGACTGACCTTGAATTTGGACATTAGGAGCTGGGGATGAACCTCCAACAGAAAGCGTAGAACTATTCTGGAGTCCTGCTGTTATGGCTTGGGTTAATCGGTCTGTCTGCTCAGACATTACAGCCGCAAGGGTTCGGGATTGCTGAGCCATTGAGGCAGCAAGGGCTTCTGAAATGGCCCTCTGCATAATTTCCGCCATCGAAGATTCCATTGAAGTGGCTGCCGGAGCTTGAGATGAGTTTTCATCTGTTGGGGCCGGCATGTCTAAATCTATTAATTCTGCTGTTCGTTTTTGTGATCTAGTCACTATTGGTTGTGCCACTGATGGAGTTCGAGGGTTGCTTTTTGTACTTTGCTTACAGCTCAGATTTTCTAAGGAAGAGGAGTTGAAAATATCTAACGGCTGTTGGCACACTGGGCAAGTTTTCTTATCTCTTGCTCTTGTACCAAAACATACCCGATGAAAATAATGACCACAGCTTATTCTTAGCTGTTGTGCCTGATATAGGATCATTTTTGTGCAAATACCACAATGCTGACTGGGATCTAAGATATTAGCCAAGTTTTCGTTGCTATGAACCAAGCTCAAATCTAACAAATTTCACAAAATAATTTTTAAATAACTAACTTTTATCAAATAACTTTGAGGTGTAATTTAAAACAAATTTAAATTATCAAAAATAAATAAATTTCATATATATGATTGGAGACCATGCAATCGCTTTCATACGACTGTGTTTACTTGCATTAGCTTTTCTGTCAAACACGTAGAAAGAGTCAGGATAGAAGGGAGTTAGTGAGAGCATATTTTTATTAAGTGGCAGGTTGTAGCACTAGTCCACAAGGATCTGACTCTGACAGAAACCAAATATACCATCACATTCTCAATTAGAAGCCTGTAACTAATTCTTTATACTCTAACAAGACACGAAGTTCAGCCGACAAACATAAGGCAATAGACAACAAATATTCATCCTGACACTCACAATCTTTTATAAAAGTTAAGAATGCTTCACATGGCTAGAAAAATAAATAATAAAGTGACAGATGGGAAGGGATATATAAGTTGCTTGGCAACAGACTTATTTGGGAAAGTCGTGTTGACTCCAACGAGCAACTCGAGGGTGCAACTGCCCCAGCATATAATTTATTGGCTGGCCGTAGCTCAAAAGTCCACGTTTAACCAGAGTCCAAATATAAAACATCCTGGGAATAGCAGAAACACTAGGGATGAAATGGTTTAAGCCAATTATAGATCACGGAACTATATCTATGAACAGTTATATAGTATCTCCAGTAGATCAAGCTAAAACACATCAGTTAATTGGTAACATTTCATTCTAGGAAATAAAGTCAAATATTAGCTGATATTTCTCCATAGATACAAAACAATTAACAGGACATAAGGGGAGTTTTATCAAGTTTTGAATCAGATGTTTTTGATCCATTTCAATATTTTGCATTTATGTCGGGGCTTGCCGGTCAGAGCTACCAGAGTTGGCTGCTTCTGGCCCCACGTTGGGCGCCAAATAAAATTATAATATAGATTATAATTACTGTAACATACAACGTAAATGTTTGTTCAGTTGAACGAGAAGTTGGTAGTGTAGCGCCTAGCGGAGCACGCGCTGGTTCCGGCTCAGAGGACGTCGGTAAAGGGATGGGTTCAAATGGGAATGTACCACCGTGCTACTCTCTCGCTTGCTCTACTTACAATTAAATTAATTTCGCGTGCGATTAGGGAAGATAGTAAAGGTCTTCATACAACTCATTGACAAAGGACAGCAAACAGAAAGCAGAAGGGGACAGAAAAGATTATAAACGAACGGACCTTACGTAATTTGACAAAAGGAAGGCAGTGCTGATGTTATTGCACTGGCTAACGCGGTTTGTGTGGCTGCGCCGATGTTGTTGCGACAGCAGATGTTGCCCACCCTGCCTGATCACCATTCCGCCAGACCAAAGGTTAGGTCGGTGATCCCTAAGAAAATACACAAACTACCTCACCGACATATTACGGCGACGCATGGCTCCATATAAAGAAAAAGATTAGAACATTTTCAAAAATAGTTCACAAATTTTAATTTAAAAATAAACCCCATACTCTAAAAACACGATTAAAATCATTTCTTTGAAAGACAAGCTTAAACTAATAAATAAATATAGTAATATAAAATTAATAAAATTATACGGGGGGCATTATGTGGAGGTAAACGATTAAAATGATAGTTTTAAAAGTAAATTTAAATAAATATTCAGACTTTCAATCCATTAAAAGAATGAGGACAAATTTGGTAAATTTAATAAAATAATAAATGCAAGAAGTAAATGGGCCAAGGCAAAAAAAAGAAAATTTTAATGATTGATATGCCGAATTAGTAGGGTATATCAATTATCAAAATTTATGGGCTCATTTCACTTTTAGCTTCTCTTTTTATTTTCGGTGATCTCTTTAGCGTACTCTCTTGAATTCTTTTGGGTCTCTCTTAAAAGGTTTGGGGCTGAGAGAAAATAACACTTTGGTTCCACTCACATGAAAATAAATCCAACGATGAAAGCGCTTCCATACGAGGGTGGAACTGAAAATTTTAGATGGGAAGGAGCACAAAAAAAAAGAAGACACAAAAATCAAAAGGGAGAACAACTTTGAGCAGAATATATAATATATTAACCTGCGGCCAAATCACTTCGTCTTTTCTATTCCTTCTTTTCTATTCACCTTTGCTGTAAATTGTTCTCAGTGAGAGAGAGCCGTATATGGCGATCATATGCACGAATAAAAGAAGGAAAGAGAAGAATTTCGCTCGAACAAAAAAAAACCCAAAAAGGGAAAGCAAAATATTTGTTTTTGTTATGCAACCAATTTAATGCACTTTATTAGCGTTGCTGGCGCCAAAATAGAAAATTTTTTTTTCTTTTTGCTTTCTCTTTTCTTTTCCTCTCACTTCCACTCAGGGATTTTCGGCGGGATTTTGGGCGGGATTTCCTCGTTTCTTTTAGGTCTATTCTACCTTTTTGCCCAGGACAAAAAAAATTTTATTCTACTGCAAAAAAAAAAATTGATTTTGGTGCGCTTAAAAAAGGGGACTGGCCTTGGTCATTTCTGGCCACTTTTCGCAACGATTTTAGCCGATCTCGGGTTGAACCAAACGCGCGCTCGACGGACGTCCGCCGGCTGATACGGTTTCCACACTGGAGGTGGCCTCTGAGCTTTCCTTTTTGTGTGCAAAGCCTCTGGTTTGCCGAAAGCTCTCTCTGGCTGCCGTCTTTCTACCTCGCTGGGCTAGTAAAACCGGGAATTGCAGACGAAGAGCGATTTGGGAACTTTAAGAGAACGCACTTTGATCCAACGCTGATGGACTTTGCTCTATCTTTTTGGATTTTGGCTTGGTGGTTAAATCCACATTGGCTGGCTCGTACTTAGCTCCAAATTCGGCTTATTGCTTAGTGCCACACCTGCAAAACAGGAGTGGAAGCGAATGCCGAAAGCCCGATGAGAATGGATTCCTAATTATGTCGCTTAAAGGCCGGCGACAATATCAGCATAATTGCCAACTTACCGCTTTAGAGGAGTGGCACTTTCACTAAGTACTTTTCCTTGATATGACGGCTGGAATCACTTTTACATTACTAAATTGATGTTCACAGCACTTGAAAATAATTTTTGGGGTAGTCTGGAATGGATTTGCATGCGCTAAGAAAATAATGAACCTTTCTTGGCGAACTGCAAACTAGACTAGCAATCTGCCTTCTCCAGCGGCTCTAAAGAAAGCTATTAACAGAGCCTGTTAGATCGTCGCCATTTTTAGCCTACAATCTCGCTCAGTTATCTGAGTATCTAAGTCGCTCCATCTCCTACCAATTATAGGGACTAATCGAGCGCTAGGCGGCGCTGACAACCTGAAGCATTGCCTATTTCCAGGCTGCAAAAAGTATCTTAAAGATTTCTTTTGGCGACAAGCGCACTACAATCTGCGAGCTCCAGTCCATCCAGAGAAGGATCGGATGGTTTTTGGACTGTGATAGACGGGATCATATTCGTGAGCTTATTAAGGACGATTGCATCAACGGGTACTCGAACCTCGTTTGCTGCGTTTGTAAGAGTGATTTTACAAATTTTAGACGATGAGCTGACAAACTGTCCGCCCATGCTTGAGACGTTCGTATGATGCTTACGAACTGGGAGTTTGAGACGCTTTTGGGACTTCTCCGTGATAAAAGTTCGCTGGGAACCTTGGTCAATGAGTGCGCATAAGCACAGCAATTCTCCACAGTGAATTACTCGAACAATTGCAGTCGGCAAGATGATGTTTTGGTTTTGAGACGAGTGAAGAGCAGAAATAGATCGAGATTGGGATTCAGTCTGAGTCGACTTGGGAGGAAAATGCAACAAGGTGTGGTGTGCTTTTTGGCAAGTGCTGCATGTGTGTTCACTTTTGCATTCCTTGGCTTAGTGGTTGTATGCGAGACAGTTAATGCATATTTTTGCCGTTTTCACATACTGGAAACGGTCTTGGGGGGATAACTTTAGAAAATCACCACACTGTCTGAGATGATGACTTTGCTTGCAATATTTGCAAGCGGTTGCTGCAGTAGTTGTATGTGATGAGGTGTTAGTTTGTCCATAGGATTTGGAGGAATGCTGAATGAAATTGGGAGGTTTTAATGGTTTTATTGCTTTCAGTCTTTCTAAAACTTCTACTCTAGAAGTGAGAAATTTATTAAGTTGCTCCCAGGTGGGCAGCTCCTTTCTAGAGTCTAGAGATTGTTCCCAAAGAGATAGTGTTAACTCGGGAAGCTTAGACGAACTATGATAAACGAGGAAAGGATCCCAATCTGAGGTTGAGATACCTTGAGCTGCGATTACCGAGAGACAATTGCAGATAGTAGTTAGGATTTTTTGGATATCCTTGTCATCCTCTTTCGAAATTCACTCAATCCCAAACAAATGTTTTAGTTGCGTATCGACGAGAAGACGTTTATTTTCATAACGTTTGCATAATGCGTTCCATGCGGGATGAAAATTTTCGTCGCACAACTGGAATTGCTTAACGATGGTACTAGCTTCACCGAGGGTTTTGTGTCGAAGGTGATACAATTTTTGAGCTTGAGTTAGCTTGGGATGAGATCCGTAAACTGCTGTGAACATATCCCTGAAGGCTGGCCAGTCATCATAGTTGCCGTTGAATGGTTCTGTGTCACAGGTTGGAAGTTTGATCATGCACGAGTTGGATGAGTTATTCAGGAACGAAGTCGAATTTAGATTGTTTTGAAATGAGGAGAGAACTGGGATTTCAGCAATTAAATCTTTGAGATAAGATTTGTCGCGATAAAACTCGTTTTCGCAATCTGAAAGCTTTTGAGAGGCATTGTTCTCGAACTCAGTTGTAATGGACGGATCGCTCGAGGTCATCGCTTTCCGGAAGTCCTGATCAGCTTCGCTGAACAATTGATCAAGTCGAGCGAGTCTTTCCGAAAGCGCCGATTCTCGCTTGTCAATACAGAAGCTAGCTGAATTGGAGCAGAAATTTAAAAGTCTGTCCGCAGAGAAGGTGAAGCTTCGAACGAGAGACATTTTCTTAGTATTTGATTTGGGTGACGACAGATAGACCACGCGAGAAAGGAGTAGATAGAGTTGAATGCGGCTTAGATCGCAAAATATAGGTTAAGTTGGTGTCGAGAGAACGCGTAGGGGTTGCGTAGTATTGTGAGCCACCGATATGAGTATACTTTTAATATGTTTGCAAGATTGTATGTGTTTGGTAAAAAGTATGTGTAAAGATTTGGGTGTATAACTGTGTGTGTAGATGTGCAAATATGTGAATAAATGTGTGCAAAATTATGTGTGTGTAGATGTGTGCAAAAATGTGTGTAAATGTGTGCAAATATGTGTGTAAATGTTTTTTTTTATATTCCATGTTTATTGCTACAACTTAAACTTGAACTCTGCCTGTCACATTAAAAGGACTATAATAGACCTTACCTAATTTAGTTGTGTGCCCCTGCGCGACGACCGATAGGTAATGCTTCGCAGGGAATCCCAACCGCCTTATAGCCTTCATGTCCTTCTCAATCGCTCCAGTCTGCGAAGTTCCCCTAGGGCACTGGCTGGTAGCGTCCCAGAATCGTTCGCTAGACACCATCAACTCGCAGAAGTTACTGGTGGTAACTTCCTCGCCTGCAGACTCCCTGAGTGCCAGCCTCTGCTGCTCGAAGCGTCCACACTCGAAAAGGACGTGTTGAGCATCCTCTACAGTGCCTCCCCAACACCAAGTGCACTCGGGGCTGTTTTCGTGCCCGAAGCGGTGGAGATAGCTTCTAAAGCACCCATGTCCGCTCAGCAATTGGGTGAGATAGAAGTTTACTTCTCCATGAGGTCTCTCGAACCAAGGCTTGATTTTGGGTACAAGCCTGTACGTCCAGCGGCCCTTGGAGGATGAGTCCCATGCATTTTGCCTCTTCCTTAGGCTTTCCTCTCTTGCTGCCGCTCTCTCCTCGGGGTATGCTGTCCTTGTCAACCGCTCACGCGAGGCACTGTAGACAGTTGCCGATTCCACTGCCAGGTATCCTAGTGGCACCATTACCGCTATGACTAACGCAGCTTCGTTCGACACAGTCCTAAAAGCGCTGCATACCCGAATTGCACTCAGGCGGTAGACAGCCTCAACTCCATGGCTGTAGCTCGGGACCGCAAATGCGTGGGCCCACATCGGGGCAGCATAAAACATTATGGACTTGCAGACTCCCATAAGGAGTCGTCGGCGCTCGTGCTTTGGGCCTCGGGTATTGGGCATTATGCGCGATAGTGCTCTGCATGCCTCTGCGGACCTCTTTTCCACGTACTCCAAGTGCTCGCGAAAGCAAAGCCTGGTGTCAATAATGACACCGAGGTAACGAATGGCGCACTTCGAATACACTTCTTTCTGTCTTGCCCACGTAGATGGTAGCCGTTCCTACTCTCTTGCGGCTGCTGACTAGTACCGCCTCAGTTTTTTGCGCTGCCAGTTCCAGTCCCACTGATGATAAACAACGGTAGACCATGGCTATACCTGCGCTGCATGCAGACTCTGCCATCTGAAGCTCTTTGGCCACAACAACCAGTGCCACATCATCCGCGTAACCAACGATGTGGGTGCCAGCTGGGAAGGGAAGTCGCAGAATACCGTCGTACATGATGTTCCATACAGGAGGCCCTAGAACTGAGCCCTGAGGTACTCCCGCTGAAACATCATGTCTTTCTATGCCATCCTCTGTCTCGTATAGCAACTGCCTGCCCGAGAAGTAGCTGCGGATCATGGCATACAGGTATGCCGGGATACTGAACGACGCCAGTGCGTTTAATATGCTCATCCAGTCCGCTGTGTTGAACGCGTTCTTTACGTCTAGGGTCACAATCAGGCAATACTCCTTTTTGCCCCCTCGCCACCGCGTTCCAGATATGGCTTCCTTTGCAATTTCCACCACTTTGCCGATGGCGTCAATGGTTGATTTTACCTTCCTGAACCCGTACTGGCTTGGTGAAAGGCCGCCTGCCACCTCTACCGCTGCGTTAAGCCTATTGCACAGCAACTTCTCCAGAACTTTGCCAACTGTATCCAGCAGGCAGATGGGTCTGTATGAGGAAGCATCCTCTGGGGGCTCGCCGGGCTTCGGGAGTAACACCAGCCTCTGCAGTTTCCATCTTTCGGGGAATGTCGATTCCCTGAAGCACTTGTTGAACAGCGTGACAAATACCTCTGGACGAAGCGTCAAAGCCATCTTCAGCAAGCTGTTTGGAACAGCGTCTGGTCCGGGTGCCTTGTTAGGCTTGATGCTGTTTGCTGCCACACGCACTTCGTCAGCCGTGACCTCTGCTATGAAGTGGCCTGAAGCTGGACCTCTGCCCAGATCAAGCGCATTGCTTAAGGCGTCAGGCCTGAATGGAAATAGGGTCTCCACTATACTTTTTAGTATTTAATTAGTAGTCTACCTGCATATAGGCGCTTGACTACAGATTTATAGGCTCTGCCCCATGGGTCATTCTCCGCAGTGTCACAAAGGTCCAAGAAGCACTCCCGTTTGCTCTGCTTAATTAGTGTCTTGAGCTCCCTTCTTCTCTCCCGGTACAGCGTATGGAGTTGCTGAAAAGACTCGCTACCACGCGATCGCTGACTTAGTCTTCTTGCCCGAAGACATGGACGACGAGCATCAGCGATCGTTCCACCAATAAGTCGGCATGTGGTGACGCTTGTAGGGCTTGCGCTGAGTCATACTTGCATTGCAAGCCGTCTCCAGGTGATCTGCCAATTGATCCGCCATATTCTGTGCATATTCTGGAAGAAACCCGAATTTTTGGCAGCTCCGTGACCGCATTTTCTCTGCAGAGGGACCTCGCACAGAAGGCTTTGTGCAGAGGCGCCCTAGTTGGTCCGGTGTTCCTGTCGCCGACTGTGAATATGATCGCCTCATGGTCGCTCGCTGTGTACACCTGGCTAATTTTCCATGTGGCTGATGGGAGGAGCGAGCTGCTGACAAAAGTCAGTTCGATCACTGATCCAATACCGCCTATACTGAAGGTGTTCTGTGAGCCGACGTTCAGAAGCGACACGTCGAGCACCGCAAACGCTTCTAATAAGGCTCGTCCCCTGGGATTTGTCCTGCAGCTCCCCCATTCCTCGGACCAAGCATTAAAGTCGCCGGCAATAACGACCCTGCTGCGATCTCTAACGTCGCGAACCAAGTCGTCCAAGATGGCTTCAAATTCTGTATGCCCCAGACTGGGAGCAAGATAGTAGCCATACACCCACAGGTCTCCTACTTTTGCTCTGACGAAGCCCTCTGCTGCGAATACCTGTTGTAGATGTAGGGAAGTACTTCCGCATATCCAAATCGCTGCTTTGCCAGAAAGGTCAGGTGCCCACTCGCCAACTGAGTATGGTTTGTACGGCTCGCTAAGAATGGCCAGGTCAATGCCGTGCTCGTGCACAGTCTGCGCAAGAAGATCATGCGCGGCCACGCAGTGATTCAGGTTTAGCTGAATTAGTTGCATCGTGAGTGTTTTTTTTAGGGCCTTCGGGCATCATTAGCGGGCATCTGTTAGAGCCAGCTTGATGGTTCAGCGCTGTCATGCCTCTGTCTCGATACAGGAAACATGTTGGGGTGTTCCTGCAAGTGGCAGCTTTGTGACCAGTCGCACCACATCTAAAGCAACAAGCACTCCGGTCTATGGCAATTTTGCAGTTCTTTGCAATGTGCCCCATCTCCAGACAGCGATAGCACCTTTGTGGTCCGCCTGTGTCTTTCTCTCTGACCCGGCACCTAGTCCATCCCACCTTAAGCATCTCTACCCGTAGAAGCTGATCCTTTAACTTACTGGGAACCCTCACAAGAGCAGTCTGGGTCCCAGCGAAGGAAGCTCGGAGGGTTTTTACAGAGCATGACTCTTTCGCCACCCCAGTTTGGGCAGTGAGCGCGTCCAACACGTCTTCCGATGTGACCAATTCGTCCAAATCTCTTATCTCCAAGAGCGTCTCCGGTATAAGGGCTCGTGCTTCCGCATTTTCTCCGAGAACCTGTTGCACCTCCTCCCTTAGAGCTTCCGTGTTCTCCAGACCTGTTCCGCTTAGCTCCAACAGCAGACAGTCGTTGGCCGTACGTCGTATTTTGTTAACGCAAACACCTACACCACACAGCTTGTCGTCCTGGCGGCGAGTGACCATTTTCAGGATCTCGCTATATGTAGCTTCTCCCTTTGGGCGGATTATGAGCGCATCCGGTTTTGTCACCTGTGGCTTGAGCCTTGGTCTAGGCGCCTGCTTGGGCTTCGGCTTAGGTTTCGGATGGGGTCCGACCGTTTGCCACCCATAACCTGACTTCCCAGTCTGCTTAGCGCTTCTTCCTGTCGCCTCACTCTCTTCCACCTTCCTTGCATTCGATTTCGGTGCTCTCTGGCCATCCACAGTACTGCAACTCTCGGAATCGGCAATCTGAGGATGTGGCTGGGTTTGCGCCTTGACTTCCGGCTCTTTTGCTCTGATATGGGTACTGACTGGCGACGTTTGCGAAGCTTTTTCAGTACATATACCATTGCTGTTCTCTGCTGTGAGTGACGTTTGCACAGCGGTCTCCACTTGCGCTCATCTTTCTGCCTGCAACACTGCCTTGCACTTGAAGCACACCTTCGGCGAAGAAACATCATGCGAATCCTCGTGGAAGTGTGCATAAACTTCCTACTGGATTCCCTTCATCCGCTTGAGCATTTTCTTCATATCCAGGTTGATGTGGCGGACCGCCGGCCTCTTGTCCTCAACCATGAATAATATCTCGCTCAGAATGCTATCTAGCTCATTTATAAGCTGACTAGGGTTTGGCCTTGGCTTTTTCGGGGGAGTTTTTCTCTGAGGACTTGTAGGGCTCTCAAATTCCCTACCTCGTTTGGGGGTTTCCGTCTCTGCACCGACTGCCCTGAAATTAAACACGCACTCAGAGACTTTCGGAGGCGCCGATAAGGGCGCATGCTCATCCGTGGGAGGCGTTCTGGGCATCTTCTTAGATTTAGCAAAACGCTACAAAGTGCGCCTTATCGCCACTTGCTCCTACCAGTGGAATAGCCTCAGCTAAGGCCGCCCCATGGGGCTCGGCCATGGGCTCGTGCGTTTGTTTCTTCCGCCTATTTAAAATTTTTTCTCTATAAGGAGTCCTGCGGTGGCCAAAAGTTTCACTCTGACTTTTTACTGTTGGGAGCTATACCGCTCCGACCCGGTCGCCAGAGCCCTGTTAATGTGCGCCGCCGCAGCGGAAGGGTTGGCAGTTAGTCAGTTCCGTGACCTTTGCACTTTTCCTCCTTATAAAGTTAAAATTAACTGCAAACTTAAATTCGAATTTGAATTTAAAAAAAGTAGGGCCGTTAAATTATATTTAACCGCCGTCTGCACGCTAACAGCTCGCTGTTAAGCAGCTGTTAGATCGGTGTTAGTGTAGTGTTAGTATAGCCCGCTAACCAACACTACCAGCAGCTGATTATGATCAACACAATGACAGCGAGCTGGAGCCAAATTTTTGTTGTGCCACACACACCCACAAAAATGGGGCGGGAAACACAGGACAGGCAGCCCCCAACACCCCTCTGTGTGGCGGGACAGCAAGGCTCACCAAATGGATCCAGCAATCTCAGAGAGATCAGCGCTGCGCGTTGGGTGCCAATACGCCAGGTATGTGCCCACGATTGTTGGAGTTCCACTTAGTAAACTCTTTACCACCTACACAGGGATAAACACAGAAGAAAACCGAGGATTTTGTCTTCAACTCAGGAGCGACAGCAAAAACGCGACCGCACTTGGTCTGTGTAAATGTGTGTAAATGTGTGCAAAAATATGTGTCCAAAAATATATGTGTGTAGATGTTTTTTTTTTTTTTTTTTGGATTCCCTTTACAAACTTGAAAATAGAACTTAAAAAACTAGGCGATATAAAGAGACGGAACTTCACCCCTGCGGGACGGCCGCGAAGCAATGCTTTGCAGGGGTAATGGCGTTTCCTATACCGCATTCGCTCGTTGCCTCTCCAGTCTGCGGAGCTCGCCCATAGTGTGGGCAGCAAAGCAGTTCACTGCATCCCACACCTCGGATCTTGCCATCATCGCCGCCCCTAGGTTTTCCGCCGTTATGGTTTCACCAACCACGGACTCCAACTGCGCTCGTGCGCCCGCAGCAGAAAAGGACATGGGCTGCATCCTCGACCAGGCCTCCTTCACACCAAGTGCACTCCGGCGCGGTATCGTGTCCGAACCTGTGCAGATAGCTTCTGAAGCACCCGTGTCCACTGAGCATCTGGGTGAGGCAGAAGCTGACTTCGCCATGCTTCCGCTCGATCCACTCTCTTATTTTGGGGATAAGGTGGTGCGTCCACCGTCCTTTAGTTGACCTATCCCACCTGGACTGCCAACGAAGGGTGCTGTCATTCCTGGCTTCCTCTTTCGTCAATGCTCTTCTTGGCTCAGACTTTGCAGCGTCAGCTAAGGCCTTCGCTTCCAGTGCCAGTGTCTCTATCGGCACCATGCCGGCAATGACGAGAGCAGCGTCGTCGGACACCGTTCTAGAACCGCTGCAGACTCTCAGCGCGCATATTCTATATGCGGAGCGGACACCCTTGCTGTAGCTGGGAATCTCCATGGCTTCCGCCCAGATAGGTGCAGCATACAGAATGGTGGACTTAAGTACGCTCGCAAGGAGCAGCCGTCGCCCCTGTTTCGGACCTCTCGTGTTGAGCATGATTCTGGCCAATGCCCTCCCTGCAGTTCCTGCCTTGTCACTTGTCGATTGGAGATGCTCACGGAAGCTGAGTCGCGTGTCCAGCATGACTGCAAGGTACCGGATCGCCCTCTTGGATGTGATCGTCACACCGCCAACTTGGATTTCTGCTGTCTCCACCGCTTTTCTGCTGCTGATAAGAACAGCCTCGGTCTTATGAGCTGCTAGGTCAAGACCAACACTGGCTAGCCATTGCACCGTCCTGTTGATTGCAGCGTTACACCTTATCTCTGCCGTTTTGAGTTCTTTTGCCACCACCACTAGTGCCACATCATCCGCGAACCCGACCATGTGCGTGTTGTCCGGAAGTGGCAGTCTAAGGATACCGTCATACATTGTGTTCCACAAAAGCGGTCCCAAGACTGAGCCTTGGGGAACACCAGCGGTTATATCGTACGTCTCTGTGCCAGTATCTGTTTCGTACTGCAGCTGTCTGCCATCGAAGTAGCTCAAGATAGATTTTACCAAATATAGCGGGACTCCAAAGCAAGCGAGTGCATTCAGTATTTTGCCAAAAGATGCTGTATTGAAGGCATTCTTTACGTCCAGGGTGACTACGAGGCAATACTGTTTGGTTCCCCCTTTCCAGCGCGTTCCCTCGATGGCTTTCGAGGCTATCCCAATCACCTTAGAAATGGCATCAGCAGTAGACATCGCCTTTCGGAAGCCGAATTGGCACGGCGAGAGTCCGTCTCCGCGCTCAATAGCTGCTTCGATTCTTGAGCTGATTAACTTCTCAAACACCTTGCCCATAGTGTCGATCAGGCAGATCGGCCTATAGGAAGAGGGTTCCTCTAGAGGTTTGCCAGTTTTGGGTATGAGTACCAACTTTTGCTGCTTCCATCTGTCAGGGAAAATGCCTTCTCTTAGGCACCGGGTGAAGGTGTCTGCAAACAGCTGCGGTCTAAGCGCAATTGCCAGCTTCACGGCTCTATTAGGGACCGCGTCCGGGCCAGGGGCCTTGTTAGGCTTGAGCCTCTTTGCGACTTCCAACACTTCTGCTGCTGTTATTGGCTCCAGGGAACTTAGTGAGTCTTCCCAGTGTGGTACCGCTGGAAGTGGGAAGAGGATGTTGTCCCTGTGGGGAAAAAGTACCTTCACTATTTCCCTTAGCATGGCACTGTCAGACGGTGCAGTGTGCCTGTTCGCGTGGAGCCGTTTGACCACCGTCTTGTAGGCTTTTCCCCATGGGTCCTGTTCGGCTGAGTCGCATAATTGTAGAAAGCACTCGCGCTTACTCGATCGGATTGCTTTTTTGAGCGCTTTCCTTGCGTCTCCAAACAGAACTTGGAGCTCTCCACTATTGGCTCTGTTGGTTCTTCGTGCTCTTTGGTAACGCCTCCTAGCTCTTAGGCAAGCTGCCCTCGCACCAGCTATTTCGTCGTTCCACCAGAACATTGGGCGCTGATGTAACCTGAATGTCTTTCTTTGCGACATGGTCCTGTCCAGATACAACTTGGCACATCAGCTGTTCGGCCCTCTCCTGTGCTGAGCCATACACCTCCAGCTGGCCGATTTCAGATGCGAAAAGCTGAGTATTAAGGGTCTCCGTGCGGTACAGTTTGCCCCGGTGCAGGTGTGCTGGCGGGTGTGGGTTCCTTTCTCCGACTGAAAAAAGGATGGCTTCGTGGTCGCTTCCAGTGTAGTGCTGCCCAACTTGCCATGTTGTTGAGCTAGCCAGACTGCTGCTGATGTATGTCAGGTCGATGTTCGAGCCTCTCCCATCCCGGCAGAAAGTCTGCTGTGTTCCGCTGTTCAGCAACGTAACCTCCAGAGACGCGAATGATTCGAGGAGTGCTTGGCCTCTGGAGTTGGTAGTGGTACTGCCCCATTCCACAGCCCAGGCGTTGAAGTCACCTGCTATTACGGCCGGAAAGTGGTCTCTGATGTCTGTAGATAGCTCGTCCATGGCACAGCAGTACTCGGTTATGCTAAGACTCGGTGGTAGGTAGCAGCTGTATACCCAAAGGCCGGACAACTTGGTTCGGACAAAGTGGGTGAACCTCTGTGTTGAAGACAGGTGGGGCGGAGGAGTTGCACAGGGCCAGATTGCAGACTTTCCGGAGAGGTCGCATATCCAGTCGCGCTGAAACTTTCCCCGGAACGGTTCACTCACGATCGCCACGTTCGATCCTAGTTCGATAACGCTTTGTCTCATAAGGTCTTGTGCAACCTCGCAGTGATTAAGGTTTAGTTGGATAAACCTAATCATTTTGCTTGGTTTGTGTCCGCCTTGCGTCCACCCTTACGTAGGATGGGCACCTTCTGCTCCCCGCTCTGTGGCTAGTTTCCTGCCTGGATGCGCTACTGCATAAGAAGCATTTGGTCTCGTTTTTGCAGGAGGCCGCTTTGTGCCCTGTCTGGCCACAATTTATGCAGCAGTTGCTCCTGTCTACCGGATTCCTGCACTGGCTTGCCATATGACCCAGCTCTAGGCACTTGTAGCATCTTGGTGGGCCATCCTGCTCCGTGATGCGGCAACTCGTCCATCCGATCTTTATGCGTCCTTTTTCGAGGACTTTCTTGGCACTGCTTTGCTGCAACACTATGATGGCCACTTGCGTCCCAGCATAAGAGGGCCGCAGACTTTTAATTTCGGACTCTTCCAACGCGAGCCCAAACTGCGACTTAAAGGCCTCGCAGATTTCTTCTGGTCTGGTTAGGTCATCTAGGTCTCGTACGCTGATTCGCGACCCTTTGGTCAGTGCGCGGATGGGAGCCCTATCGCCCAGCACTTTCTCGACCTCATTCTTGAGGAGTTGAGTACATTCAAGTCCCGGTCTGCTTAATTCCAACAGCAAATCCCCGTTTTTTGTGCGGCGCACTTTCCGCACATTTTCTCCCACCTCCTTGAGTTGATCGTCTTGCCGACGTGTGACCAGGGATAGAACGTCGCTGTAGGTGAGTCCTCCCTTCGTACTGATGAGCAAAGCATCTGGGCGGGCTCTGGGGAGAGTTCGTTTTTGGTTTCTCCTTCCCCGCACCTTTTCCCACTCTTCATTTTCCTCCGTGTTACGGACTGGACGCTCCGTTGTCTTGCCCTTAGTTTTGGGTTGTTCTCCTCGCTGGTGGCTTGGGTTTGTTGGAGCTCCTTTGGTGGGAGCTGGGGTCTCTTTCCTGGAATCCATGAGCAGACCCTTTGCCTTCTTATTCCGGTTTTGCACTGGTGAGGTTTGGGTTGCACTTTCCTTGCTGCTTCCTTGCGTTTTCGGCGAGATCTGACTCCGCAGTGGTGGCGTCGTCTGTGCCGCACTCTCTTTGCAAGGAAGTTTGCCAGAGTCGGCTTGGGTTGGTAGTCTGTTGCACTTAGGACAAGTTCCTGCCAAGGCCTCCAGCTCTCCACTTACTGCCTCCTGTATCTCCTTCATTTTGGCCAACGAGTTTTTCATATCCATGTTGATATGTCGGACCGCTGGCTTCTTCTCGTTCACCATGAACATTATTTCAGCTAGGATGTTTCCTAGCTCTCGCATATGCACGCGCGAGGAGACATGCTCCTTAACACGCTTGGGCGGCGTGATCCTTGGTGTTGTTGGGGTGCTTCCTGCGTCCCTGCCGCTTTTCGGGGTGTCTGCTTCCTGATTAGCTGCGCTAAAGAGAAAGAGGCTTCCTTCCACGTTCGGTGGGGCTGAAGCAGGAATCTGCATAGCCGACGGTGGCGTTCTGCCCATTTTTGTGGACTTAGCGAAAGCATGTCCCACTACATTGCCTGTTAACCCCTCCTGGGTCCTTTCTTCCGCAGTTTTCTCCAATTGTAAGGGTTGGAGATGCCCTGTTTTTATGTTTGCTGTCATCTTCGATATGGGTCCCAACTCAGGATCATTATTGCATGCCGTATCGTGCAGTCACCTTTAATGATCCCGTGGGTGCCTTTCCATGGAGTGAGGTCCACGCGAGGGTTGACCCCGGTCCTTATGGGAGCCGGAGTTCAGAGCCAGATCGGTGCTAGTCAGGACAAGGTCAACTGATCCTGCACGGGCCATTTTACTGGCGACAGACAGCAAGCGTTTTCTGAGGCCTGCCAGGGTTTTAACGGGACGGGGGCAGGTGTGGCATTGGCCCAGCAGCCATTTCAGCTCGATGTCACTCGGCTTACTAAAGTACTGGAATACCACTCCCTGTCAGCCCGAATCATATAAATTCATAAAAGGGGGCGTCCAGTATGCCATAATTGAGATCTTACTGGGCTGGGATCTCAATGGGTTCAAAGAAGGTTCGCGTTTTGCTTGGGCGTCCAACGGTGGCCAGGGATTTCTCCTTAGCGTTTTACCGGTGGGGGTTATACCGCCCCTATTCGGTCGCCAGAGCCCCGTTGGTGGGTACGCCGCCGGAGCGGTGGGGTTGGCAGAAGATCGGATCCTTGTCCTTGTGTACCTGTTGGCCCTGCAACTACTGCACGCTCTATTTAAAAAATTTCCTTCAATGCATATAAATACATATTTACACATATTTATATTTTTGGGGTTTGTCTTCCTTTTATGGGGCGTTAAAAAACTCAACTTAGCATTAGCGCTGTCACAGTCACTGGATGTAGTGAAGTGACTCGGTGCTAAGGGCTTGGTGCTAAGGGCTCACCGTTGTCCTTTTTACGTTTACCAACACTAGTGGCCAAGTGTAAAAAATGATGACCGGTCAAAGTGTGGAAGCTGACATCTTGCTCGTGGGAGCGCGGGAGGCCAAGTGAACCACACAGGGGGAGAGCGGGAATACCCACCGTCAGTTCGTCTTTATTTGTTTTATTTTAGTGTTCACTTTTGCACTCACGAGCGTTGGTTTGGGTATGTGTGCTTTCGTCACTAGTCGAATCTCCACACTGCACTTTGCATGTAAATTGAGGTTATTTATTTGCATGTGTGAAATGCAACTTGTGCACGTGTTTTCACCGGGTTTTTTCACAGAAAAAATAGAATTGTTTTTACCTTATATGTTTAGGTAGGGACTACTTAAACTTCCTGGTGGGGGGACAAGTTGGTGAGCTTCTTTTCCTGGACGGCCCAAGTAGGGTCTGGTCGGTTGCTCCGTTTAAGTGCTGCTCTCGAATTCCTCCAGTTAGTTTCAAAGATGCCGGTTGCGGTTGGTGGAGACGAAGGACCATGTAAAAGTGGGAGAGATTTGGGTTGCCAATCCGATGATGGCCGAGCTGAAATGCCAAGATTAATTTGGCCAAGGATCTCCCAAGGGGGTTGGTAGCCAGTTTGGCGGTTGTTGTTGTTGTTGTTGCGGTTGTTGCTGTTGCTGCCAATTAGGTATGGCAGAAGAGAGGTGGTTGGCCAAGTTGGGTCTGGCCACGATCAGTTACCAGAAAAAAGGCAGGAACGTCAAATATATTTGCTCACCAAACGCTTTCTCTATATCCTTGGTCAGAAGCATCCAACTGTAATTCTTTACATACCAAAATCAAATCTGGATCCTTTTGCAAATCCATTACCTCTACACCAATGTTCAACTCGACCTATAAACTCGTAAGTTTGGCAATATGTGTTGAAACATCACTGCCCTCTGTCCAACTAAAGGTGAAGAAATTTAAATAAATTAAAAAGCTGATCCTTTGACACAGCTGTTGCTTAATGCGCTTACCTTATGCGCTGATTCTTTGTCCATAATCTTTTGGTACACCGTATATGTAACTCCACTCTATATCGTTGTCTTGGCATAACTATGGCTAATGGTTCTAATCTGTGCTGCAACGCTTAAGGCTTAACTAACTTGCAGTCAAGCACATCTAGAGCTCCACCGTGATGATACAGCATGTCTCGAATCTTCCTTTTCCACAATGGCCATTCTGCTTCTCACGCCAATGGCTTAATTTTTGAATGCTTTAAGTAATCCATCATTATATCTAATTTGTGTTATTGCGTAATTTGTGTATTACGTAGCCTGTTGTAATATGACCTGTTGTGACATTGCCTGTAGCAACAAGATGACCATTTAACAATAAACATGTGATATTCCTTATGCTTCAGTATAGGAAAAGAAACGTGCTTTCATCTTTTCTTGGATCTTACAGGCTTTTTACACTAGGACTGCGTTATGCGTTTTGCCTTAAGCGGCAACAAGCATCTTTTTCCCCATACAAAAAAGTATAGGGCCCTAGTGGTGACATAAAGTTGAGTTTCGTTTGGATGCACGTGCGTTTACTCGTTCTACTCGATAAGTGTTGCCCATTTCTACCTATCGCGCTCAACTATCATCACTTGAACAACAAAAAACAGTTTTAAATAACCTGTGCCGCATATTTTAAAACAATGGGTTTGTCAAATTCATCAGACAACAAACATGACTATGAGTCAAAATAAAAGTGAGAAAAGCGTTTATGTACATAAATATAGGTAAAAGACTAATTTTAAGCCGGCATGACTTAAAAAGAGATTTAATGCTTCAATTGGCTGGTGCCAAAGCCGACGCAATTCATATATTGTATCATCATGCCATCATTTTGTCCTATCGATATAATAGTTACGAATAATACGCTTGTATTCAATTTCGGTTAACTTTTAACGAGTTTCTTGCAGCTGCCAAAACCAACACAAAACTCAGCTGTTTTCTTAACTCTTAACGCATAACGCAACCTTGTGCTAATGTAAACACCTATTCTGCGTTCTGCGGCTATAATGATTTCGATAGCAAACTCAGTGTAGCGTAAATGTTGCATTATGCAATGTTGCACTCCTAGTGTAAATAGCCTATTATATAAAAGATACTCAATGCAATCCGTGATAGCGATGAGAAACTAATAACTATCGATACAATATTTTTGGATTATAATTAACAAACTTTCAACTTCAATAATCAGTAGTAACAGCAGTTGACAAGTTTCTTACTTTGGCACCATAGAACTGCCTTTTTTTAGCCAGCAGAATGAATACCATTGCATACAAAGGTGTACTGAAGACGGCTTTCCAATCAAGGCCGAAAATGTATAAAACTGAAAGCTAAACGTCGCATGTAAAACAAACTAAATTATACTGTTAGAAATAAATGAAATAAACGAGGCGTGTTGAAAAGTTAAATGCTGTGTGGACAAATGCACAGAAATCTCAATATAAGAAAATTTGCATATTTCCAACAGCTTCTTTATTTTCCATACAGCAATAGAAATAACACACGACAATTTGGGTTTTCTACATTGATGTTCAGATATTGAAAACCCACACGAGCGTGTGAAAATTCTTAACGAAAGTTGCAGCTTAAAATCAGAAAAAAAAGCTTTGTGTTCCATCAAGAACGTTGTTATTCACACCGTCCATGTAGGAATAAAAGTTTAGGATTTCAAATGCTGAATGCTACGTATAGAAAATCTACACGAATCGAGTTGTTGATCCATTTGCTAATCGTCGCTTGTCACTTCCCTTTATTACTATGATTTGTGGCAATGCCGTGCGAGATCTTGGTAGTTGTATGGGTTGAGGAGCCGGCATTTATGTTTAAATTGCAGAGACAAGGTAAGTGAGTTATGAGTTTCAACCCCAGACAAGGTAAGGTGAAAAAATAAATTTATGTCTTAGGCTTTTCAGAAAGAAGACTTTCCCTCCCGTGCCACTTCCTCCCCTCCTCCTCCTCACCACACTCTCCCTTGTAAAAATAGTGTAGTGATAACAGCTAAAGTTAAAACAAAAATTTTTGGCTCGAGCTGGGCCCACATCGTGGATTATAGAAAAGCTACATGCCACAAGTTGAAATGAGAAAGCTAAACATGGCATGTAGAAAAGCTACATAAACGTAGTGGGTGTAAAAACTTATCCCGAATGGAGCAAATTAAAATAACCCGACTTAGACACACAAAAATCACACACTTACCCTACATCGACAAAAGCCCCAACATTATTATTATTTTACTACACACTTATTAAACACTTCTTGTCAATACACACATAACTAGTCACAAAACCCAGAGCTGAAAGCCCTGTGGCGCGCTTGCTGCAACGGTTTAAATTTGATTTTTAAATTTCATCTGACAGGTCATCTGAATTTTTAGGAGAGAGTGGGCGAGGAAAATTATCTAAAGTTCAATTTCTCATTTGCACTCAATATGGCGAATTTCACCTTTCTCTGCAAATAGTTTTTTCCCGCGCCGCAGATCTGGGCGTCTGTCTATTTCTTTTGAGCTTTCAACCAGTGCAGTTGAGTTGCAGCGATTCATAACCAAGTGCTAAAGTGAGAGGTGTGCTGAACTCCAAAAAGGGGTAAGTGAAATTAAGAGTGGAATGCAGGTTGAATAGGTTTTTAGTCTTTCTTCCTGTTTCTTGGTGCAAATTGCAGGTTTGACCCCTAATTGGGAATTTGATTCCTCTGGCCGGCAATAACCTTTATGCCTAAAGAAATCTAGACTTTTGATTCCCATTTAATTTTGGCTGAGCTGGGCAGCAGAAACATTGAGCGACTAATTATTGGCAAACTTTATTCCAGCGGCAAGAAAACACTCATTCTACGATATTCGGCGCACGAGAACAGAGATTAAGCGCATCAAACTTCGAGGGATTTAGTGCGAAAGCAAAGACCTCGCTGCGAGTGCACGAGTTGGTTGTTTTTACCCCGGTTTTTTTGTGGCCTAAACGGGATAAAAGTGAGGAACTACTTTTGGAAAAAATGCTGAAGCGACCACCCAGCGAGAAAGTTAATGCTAACTATTTTAATGTGTTAACTTGGGGCAAATTTTTGTGTAGTGTTTGTGTCTTAGTGTCCCATTTAAATCGCCCTTAAGCCATTATCGAAAATTGATTAAAATTTGGCCGCCTGTTAATAGTGAAAAGAGAAAGAAAGGGAGTGAGGAAGTGAATGAGAGCCGAGTCTCCACTCCAATAGAAGATGGAGAAAAAGACTCAATGTGATTGAGTGAATTTTAATGGCGATGAGTGCGTGAAAATTTTAAATTGTGCTTATTTTCTTTGTTTGTAAAATTATTTTTTGTACAAGTCTAACCCTACAGCAGTTCCAACATTGCCGAAAGCGCTTTCTACGATGGAGTGGCAACCAGCAAAGTGAGTGACTGTGACTACCACGTACATTTTCAATCTTATTTTTTTGCATGCGTCAATCATTTGAAGAAACGTTATTAAATTCCACTAAAAATAAATCGAAATAAGAAAATTATGCGAATTGAAAATCAACTTCCCAATTAACGCCCCAAATAGCTTCAGTTCAATTTTCACTAGAGCTCTCTCTCCACTTTATCGCGCCCAAACCAAAGCACTCAATTTGAGTGACTTTCTGCGTATTGTACAGGTCAGTGAGGCTCAAGCTTGGTAGTCATTTTTTTTATCGTAAATTATTTTCATGTTTTATTTACCTCCTATTTTTATTCAATTAATTCGGCATGCTTTTTATACCCTGTTCCCATTGAAAATGGGAAAAGGGGGATCATGAAGTTGTGCGAATGTATGTAACAGGGAGAAGGAAAATTTTCCGACCCCATAAAGTATATATATTCTTGATCAGCATGAACAGCCGAGTCGATATAGCCATGTCCGTCTGTCCGTCTGTCTGTCTGTATGAACGCGTCGATCTCAGAGACTATAAGAGATAGAGCCACAAATTTTTGCACGAAGGTAGATTTATGCTGTACGCAGATCAAGTTTGTTTCAGATTTGAAAAATTCCACCCCGTCCCCCTTTTATCCCCAAAAAACCTAGACCTCCTCTAGAAATCCTAGACCTAAATAGCCGTCAGATCCACAATTTTCAAGTTAGTGCCTCGTGGTTTAGTATACATCAAGCTAGGCCCAATATCTATCTATTCTGAAAAGTACAATCAGATCGGACAAAAAACACCGGAGTTATAAGCGAAACAGTTGAGCTGATAAGAGCACCCCCCCACTTGTTGGTCAGGACTAGAAAAAAGTGTTGCCTACATTTGGAATAATTTTATTAAATTCAAAAACAATTAAATGAAAACAAATGAACAGGGTATTTTGTGGTCGGGAAACTCGACTGCAGCGCCCTTACTTGTTAGTATTAAGGTAGCGATATTTCTACTGGGTAATAAATATTTTATAATGTTTCTCTAAAGCACCTAACTTTTGATTTCCGCTGACCATGACCATCTTGTAACCCCTTAGCGCGTTATTTGGGCCATTCCAATTAATCTTTTCTTTTGTGGAATGGAATGACATAGGCAGGGAGGGCAAAGCAAATCCTCATTAACAGCGGAGGATAGAGGCTAGTTTTTCTTATGGCGGAACACGGCGCTGACGTATTTTTTTACCTTCCAAATCCCTACGCATCTAGTTTGTTCTTCAACTCTATTAAGCTTGTCTTGCACGCATTCATTTTAAAATGAAAAGAATTCATAGGCACCCATGGACGAGAGCAAGGACCACCACCACTACTTGCTGACGAGCAGAGCCGGACGAACAGCGTGCGCTCTCAGCCATGAATCCATCTAGAATAGGGAATAATTAAATGTAACCCGTTATAGCCGCCATTGCACAGTGATCGGTCATGTATGGAACAGATGGCCAAAAATACTTCTAGTAGAGATATCGACTTGAAATTTTGGATATAGTTATATAATAATGTAATAATATTATATTTGTAAAATAGGCACAGATAACGAAGTAAATCTACCCCTCCTACGCGTATACGTCATAAAAATTATTGGATCCAGTTAAAAAAATTTATTTTAGTTTTGCAAAAATCAAAATATATTCAACACATAAATATAGTTATTAGAAAAATAATAATAATAATGAAACAAGATCATAAGTTAATGCAAATAAGAAAAATACAAACCAAAAATTTTAGTCTAACAAATCCAAAACTGATTTTAACAAAATTGACTTTTTGCTTGTTAATTTTCTTTGCCCTGATATATAAGGGTCTGAACTTAATAATAATATATTAATTAGATCTGTATTAGTTAAAACAACAAGAAAATTAACCGTTGCACAGAACGAAAACGCTTGAAAGAGAAAGAAATTCTGTAACCGATTATACAAAAACGTGGAAAAACGTACAGCTGGTTTTAGCAGCGAAGAATCTTTAAACATGGTTTAATGTTTTAAAACAAATTTCATTGAAGGACTCTCTAGGCAACACAACTTTTATACTTATTGAAATTTAACGTTTTATGCTGTTAAACACGTAAAATTACAGCAGAAGCACATTTATTATTATAAACACAATAAGCATGCAAATTAAAAATAAATCATAAAAACTCAATGTCAATACCTTCAACTTTAATGTTCATTTTGATTTCAGCTATTAAATAATAGTTTAATGATGTTTTTTGTTAGTTTAATCCACGCCATTTAATAGTGACGCGAACGCTGAGAGTTGGCCGCTTGTTATGCGCTCTCTCTTTTCGTGCTATTCTCTTAGCAAACTTGTGAAGCAAAACACAACAAATGAATGATTTTAAAACTTTGTTCTATCGATAATTATATAAAGCATATTTGGAGGCAAAATTCAAAAATTAATTTTTTTTTATTTTTGGCCTATGGGACCGTCCACTGTGCATTGCTCCGTAAATCAAAGCTAGCATGTAATTGTACATTATACGGTTAACTCTACTTAAATAAAAAAAATGTTTAAGAATAGACTTATGGGCCCCTTTCATTTTTTCTTGGAAAGAATAGATTAAAATATTACAATCACAAATTATGCAGCTTTAGAATTAGGATAGTCTCAATGTGTAGAAATCACAAATATGCCATGAGATGATAGATTGAAGACTGACACATTCAGCGCGTTCACCAGCATAATTCGATGACCAAAATTCGATTATTTTTGTTAGATTGTGCTGGTGAACGGGCGTGATGTGCAATCATGTTTGCTAATTTTCGTGATTGTGTTAGATGTCAATCCATCAAAGAATTAGTTTGTTATATTGGCTTGATTGTGATTGTTATAACACACAGCTGTCAACAATAAAGAAACAAGTAATTTTGTGAAGATTAAAACAAAATGAACATGGAAACGTCTTTGTTTTTAATAAATGAATTGGCAGAGGGCGTGGTTTCTCAAGTAGCTCATGTAAATTCGTGCAAGGCTCTGAAGGCTTTGCTAGTTGTTGCAGAGAAGGAAAGTTTGGAAAGCCGCATCTTAAAAAAGAAGTTGCCCAGCGTACGCTCCCAATTGTTCTTCGAAGTGACAATACAACATTATAGAATGGACGAATTCAAGGATCATTTCAGGATGTCCCGTGCATCGTTTGAAGTACTCTTAGCTCATTGCTCATCAAAACCTTTATTAATTCGAAATTACATTTGCAGTCTCTTCTTCGAGTAGTCGCGACCAAGGCAGTGGCCATGGATGAGCAAATTGCCAACGTAACTTTGGAAAAAAAGCTCATTTTTGTAATTTGGATGTTGGCAAAAGAGGAGTCCTTCCTATCATTAGGTGACCGTTTCGACATACCTAAGAGCTCTGGTCATCGGATATTCGAGTTTATTGTGTACATTCTGGCCGGTCTTGCGACCACATACATCAAATGGCCAAGAAATTTGCAGCAGCTGAATACAGCTGCAACTTTTGAGGAAAAATCTAGAAGGATGCCAGGAGTTATTGGTGCTATTGACGGATGTCATATTCCAGTTATACAACCTGTCGGCAATGCGTACGACTTTTAAAACCGAAATCAAGTGCACTCAATCATTTTGCAAAGTGTATGCGACTGCTTAGCTCGATTCATTGACGTATTTGTGAGTCAGCCAGGTAGGATGCACGACGCACGTGTATTCAAGACAAGCCCCTTATTTGCCAAACTTTCTAACGAAGCCGAGCCATTTATTTTGAAAGAAACACATTTAATTGTGGACTGAGCCTATCCTTTAAGTATTTATTTAATTACGCCATATAGGGACAATGGGCATTTGAGTGTTTCTCAAATCAGATACAATACCAAATTCTCCGACATAAGAGCAGTAATCGAACGAGCTTTTGGTCCACGAAGAGGAAATTTCGCCGTATTAAATATCTGGATCGCCCACTTTTGGCAACTATATTATAATGGCTTGTTGCTTGTTACACAACTTCATTTTGTTGGAGGGCAATGGAAGTGAAAGCGAGGACTGGACAGGAGTCGATGGAGTAGAAGACGAACAAGACCCACTTTTGGAAAGATCAAGTTGTGCGAGAATGCCACCAGAAGCTTCCCAAAAACGAGACTCGACTAAAATTAAATACAAGACTATTTTTCTGCTTAAATCTTAAGACTTTTCATTTTAATTAAATTTTTTTATTAATTTTTGAAGCAGTTCAGCTGAATCTCGTTGCTCTGAGCCTGGATTTAATTGCTCTTCTCCAGTGTAGCTCTCACTTTACGCAGCTTTTCAGTGCGGGCACAGTCGGCTTGAATGGCCTGTTTTTTTGGTGGTACAGATCTCTCTGCGCACCTGCCTTTCGCTTGCGCCTTCATGTGCTTGTGCTCTGCATCTCACTCGAATCGGTTGGGACAGAGCTTTCCTCCGAGGCAATCATGGAGCTGCAGGAAGGCCCCAGTTAATTCCTTCAACCTGGCCGCCTGAAACTCCTCAAAGGAGAGCATTTGCAATGCGTTCTCCCCTTCGTCTACAACGGTGGCCAATGTGGGACAGCCAGAGAAAGCCAAGTCGCCCCCGAATAGGGCCTCCATATCGACGAAATGCTCCCAAGATGTCGCTCCCTCACCAGTGCTCCTGTTATTTTTTTTTATATTGTCGTAAGTGACTTTCATATTGCGAATCTTTTGATCCATTTGTTGCTCGGTCAGGCCAGTCCCTCCTCTCGCTTCCATTCCAGCAATACTTTCCCGCCAAATAGATTTATTTTTATACCCGTTACTCGTAGCGTAAAATGAGTATACTAAAGTCGTGCAAATGTATGTAACAGGCAGAAGGAAGCATCTCCGATATCATAAAGTATATATATTCTTCATCAGTATCAACAGCCGAGTCGATATAGCCACGTCCGTCTGTCCGTCCGTCCGTCTGTATGAACACCTAGATCTCAGAGACTAAAAGAGCTAGAGCAACCAAATTTTAGATGTAAGCTAGTATTGTGTGTAAAAAAAATGTTAAATATCTCCTGCAATTTGTAAGCTATCGATCAGATTTTGCAGTAAATTGGGCGTTGGGCACACGCCCAATATGTACAATCTCGCAAATTTTCATAAAGATCGGATAATAAATGGCAGAGTTAAAAAAACGTTGCATACTTATCTGAGCCGCATGAGGTTATTAAACACGAATTGCCTTGAGTAACGGGTATTTCGAAGTCGGGCAAGGCCCTTATTAACTTAAGCTCTCGTTTTTTTTTGAGGTCGCGGAAATCTTCCTTCCTCTCAGCGTAAAGCGCCAACAGCAATTTGGTTGATGCGGCTGTCCACTTTTAATCAATTTCTGAGAAAAGTTACTATTAATATTTGAAATGTTTATAATTTTATCATAATATTTACTTACACTTGTTCTCCATTTCAATCAGCTGTCAAAATCATAAAACTTCCAAGCCACCAATTAACTTTGACGGCGTGCTTTTTATTGACGTCGTTATTGATGACAGTCATTTAAAAATTTAATGAATAGCATTTGACTTTATTTAAATTTGATTATATTTTTATATTTTCAGTCAAAAATTCAAAACTTCCGCCAATAAAAAATTTCGATAATTTTGTTGCCTGAAAATTCTATCAACCGTTCACCAGCAGCCAATCACATTTTTTCTGATTGTTGATTTATGTTAGATGATTCGTGTGTACTGGTGAACGCGCTTATTTGCTTGCAGATTTTCTCGGAACTAGCTATCTATAAAACTGTGGCAAATACAATTTAGAAGAACTTGATCTGTCTTCAAGTACAAGAAGTCTTAGTCCCATACATGTCGAACCTGTATTTTTACCGGCAATTATTCCATCCATCCATAATAGCTTGTTGATACGAACAGACTTACGGAGATGGCTTTATTGACTCGGCTTGTAATGCTGATTAAGAATATAGATATATACTTTATGGGGTCGGGGAGATGCTTCCTTCTGGCTATTACATACTTTTGCAGAAACTTGATATACTTGGAGTTCCTTTGGTACAGGGTAAACTAAAACATACGGGCTTTTGGTTTTATTATAAGTAAACATTTTGTAAAGTTTTAAATCGCAACAACAATAAGATTTACATTATTCTAGAATAATACTTCTATGATTTGAAAAGTAGAAATTTATCATCGGCTTCCCAAATTCTGCACAAACTTTATAATAGAGTTTTTCTTATGTGCTTTAAAAATTAATAGGCAAACCATTTTTGAAATAACATGTTATTAATTCAAATCTAGTTTCTTTTAATATCACTAATTGAAGTCATTATAAAATCATACAGTTCTTCAACATGCAAATGTAATTTTTCTGAAAATAAAATATATTATTTAATATATTATTAAAAATAGTTTACAAAATGTTACCTTTATCTGTCACAGCATTTTTGCGTTCCATTCCTTCATTCTCCCCAGACAAATCCTCTTTAAACATGTTTTTTAGCTTTGGTAAAACCAAAAGCAGGCAGATTAGGCCGATGAACTTGACCATTTTTTTGATAATTAACAACTTTAAAATTATTTTTCCAAGTGTAAATAGATTAATTTTTGATGTCAGCTTCTCCAGTAACCATGAGTCATGTGACTGATATGGAATTTGTTCCGGTGGTTTGAAGTAATGGTTTGGTAATTGTGGAGGTCCATATATATGTTGTGGTGGTGGAGGACCATAAACGGGAGAAGGTGTTTGAGGTGGCAAGTAGTTGTTATTAGGCAGCGCATTATATGCATAACCTCCACTATGTTCTAGAAAAAAATTGTTTTATTAATTTAATGTGGGGATAATGTAAGCATCCATTAAAACCTGTTCGACTTCGAAAACTTTTAATCGAATATAAATCATTAATTGCACCCAGTTAAGCTGTAGAGTGGTTGATCTGATGAAATTTACATTTTATGTATCATGTCAGCAGAATTGTTTTGTTTAACTGTACACATAAAAAGTGAAGGCGACATGACATAAAGACCATAAGAAAAATTTTGATCACTACTTTCAAACAGTGGCGTAAGGGGGGGGGGGCCTTTTTTTGTTAAACATGATCCCCCTTTTCCCATTTTCAATGGGAACAGGGTATAAAAATGTATCCGAAAACGAATCATCAATGGCATCAAAAACCAACCAAGAAAAATTTGTAGTAACCAATAACCGAAATGAATCAAGAGGCCTCCAATTCGCTTTTGACTAAAGCAGATCGTTTAATGCAGAGGATATTTAGGAACTGCAGGTTCTGATTCGATATCCCGATGTCCGAAAGATATTTTTAAAATATAACCATCGCACAGTGGTCGGGCTTGTATGGAGCCGCGGCCATAAATACTTCTAGATGTGCTATCGCTATGAAACTTTTACCAAAAATCTATAAAAATATTATAAATATATGTTACAAAAATTGGCCAGATCGTACCACTATATCCTATAGCTTCCATAGGAACGATTGTTTCAGTGGTCATAAATTCATTTCTTGTAATCATAACAGGCTGAACTTTTTATTGTAAGTTATTTACAAACTTGGACCTGTAATATAAAAGTGTGAGAGTGATTACTTACTGCACTCCCCACGCCCACCTTCCCAAAAAGTTATTACAAACAAAACGAACAATAATACAAAATTATATAATATTTAAATGGTTTCATCAAGTAACGAAAGAGTTGACTCTAGTAGAGTTGACTTTTCCAATTAGTGTTCTTTGTCCACTAATAAATGGATCAGAACTTAAAAGCAATCTGTTAAATAAGTCTGTTTTTTTGTTCTTTTCAAGCTTAAATTTTCTCTAAATAATCTGTAAATATTCGTTTATATTTTAGTATAAGTTTGATCATTAACTTCGATTAACTTCACAACTAAAAGTCTAAGTGAAACTTTAACTTACATACAAATTTTATATAAAAGTGGACAAATATTACCTTAATTATTAAAAATAGACACAATCTTAGTACATGAATATAATGAAAAATAATAGTAAATACCTGTATCTAAAATATAAAATACTTCCATTGTTCATCAAATCTTTTTTTTTTAAATGTTTTGCTCTATGTTTTACAGTTATTCTTGAAGAGGACAGATGGAGCAAAACAAAAATAACAGCAGAGTAAAAAATTTTGAAGTGTTATGAGACAGTGCTGACACGTTTTAAACAGTAATACTATCTTTTGTTTTTTTATTTTTGGCCTATGGGGGCGTCCACTGTGCATCGTCGGCAGCAATTGAACGACTTATGTATTTTCTTTTGTTTCCAATGCCTTTCGGATAGCATAGAAATAATAATAAACTAACAAAAAAATACAAATCTTATTTTACTAATTAATTGTTAAGTCTTAATTAAGTTTTTTAATCAGATTGGCAGTTAATCAATTGTTAATTGTACAAACTGGCGATTAACAATTCATCGATTGGTAAAAAAAAATATTGCAATTACAGTTAATTAATTGTTAACTGCGAAAAGTGCGACTAACAATTAATAAATTTTTAATTGTTAATCAATTAAAATTTTCCCAACTCGGTAGTACTACAGTTTTCTAGCTGTGTTTTGACACTGAATTCAAATTTCCATATGGTCCTTGTGTCCGAAAAAATCAGGGCACTATGTCCGTTAATTACCGCATGCGGCTCAGATAAGTATGCAACGTTTTTTTAACTCTGCCATTTATTATCCGATCTTTATGAAAATTTGCGAGATTTTACATATTGGGCACATGAGGTCGATACCTTACAAATTGTAGGAGATATTGAACATTTTTTATTGCTGGGGCGGGAGGGGGCGTGGCCAAAATTTAAAACAAATTTGATCTGTCTACAGACAATACTAGCTTACATCTAAAATTTGGTTGCTCTAGCTCTTTTAGTCTTTGAGATCTAGGTGTTCATACAGACGGACGGACGGACGGACAGACGGACATGGCTATATCGACTCGGCTGTTGATGCTGATGAAGAATATATATACTTTATGATATCAGAGATGCTTCCTTCTGCCTGTTACATACATTTGCACGACTTTAGTATATGCCCGGTTCTCACTTCAGCACATTCTTGCATTCCTGCATTCTTGTGTCGGATGCAACATTCACGCCATACAAAAATCATAGGGGCTAGTGGTGGCAAATAAGTTGCATCCAATTTGAATGTAGTTGCTTCCGTGACTTATCGAGTAGGGACTAGACAGGGTATCGATAATTTTGCCTATAGTACTGGTATCGTTACAACTGCCAGCACTAACACAAGCAATAAACAGCTGTGAAACTTAAAGCGCAAAAATCAAAAGAAAAAAGAAATGGCAAAACAAGCAGGTTTGATTAATTATTATTTTAGGCTGCTGTTTAAAGCCAAATACTAATTGTTGTTAAGTTTAAATATGAAGTTTTGTAACAAAATACAAGAAAAAACTGCAAAAATAAAATTCAAGAAAATTTTATTTGTATATTTGTATTCTCTGCAACATATGCAGCAGGTGCAGAAATATTGCCTCGTCGTTATCCAAAGCTATTAAAGGAAAACCATCATCTAAACCCATTTTACTTGCGCCAAATTTTTTTTCACAATGTCAACAAATCCCAGTCATCTGTTCGGTGGATGCAACAACACAAGAATGCAAGAATGTTGCCAATGCGAACACCATTTCGCAACTTTTCGATAAATCGTGATGTCGATGACAAAATCACGGCGGTGAGAACCTTGCATTACTCTACGAGTAACGGATATAACAATGGACAAACATGGAGTTCAGAAATTTTGGGATTGGTATTTATATTGATATTACTTATTAATGAGATTGTGCTTTCTAATGCTACAAGTACAGAGACCTATTAGTTATTGCATTATTTACGACAGTAGAATCACTAGCTGAAGCATATTACTTACCCATAAAGGTTAATTTTTCAGCTGCTTTTGGATCAAATTAAAAAAGAGAGGGATTTGATAACTGCGTCTGTACCGATGTTTTTATATACTCGCAAGTACTCGCTTAAATATTTTCAAAAATAATTTTCTCCAGAACGACACATTTTTCGACCGATCGTTCGTATGGGAGCTTTATGATATAGCCATCCGATTTGAGCAAAAATTTGTAGAGTTATGTAAAAGCATGTGATATAATCAAATACCAAATTGCAAGATGCTACCACTAAAAACAAAAAAGTGTTACTAACAAAGTCTGATTTAAGGGCCTATCTTTTGTATGGCAGCTATACCATAAAGTTGTCCGATTTTCATCAAACTTGGCAGAAATATAAAAAAGCATAGAAAACCTCTGAATACAAAGCTTCGAGACATTACCATTGAACAGAAAGCAGGGTGACATGGGTGACATGACATAATCCCATATCAAAATTAGTAGTAGTGTACTCCTAAATAACACTCAAATTTTAAATCAAATAGCTTCGTCCATGATACAATTATATAAGGTAAGGGCCAGTACTGAAAAATGTGGACTGACAGTTTTTGCTAAGTGACCCAGGGTGAGAATGTAAGGGAGAGTGTGTAAGTGAGAGCACCCAGTCGGACATGAATGCGTGCCAGAATCACATCTCGTATACAACTTTTGCCACTAGGAAGTAGTTGCAAAAACCTGCAATCTTTCTAACCTACTGCCAAAAGGAACGTGCATCAGTTTTCATACAGATTATATGCCTTCTTTCAAATAGCAAAAGTTGGTAGAGCATTCTTCCTTGTAAAAAGAAGTGTGCTAGAAGGCATTCTTTTGGGAACCACGTTCCGCCAAATCCGACTGGGTAAATGCAGGAAAACATTTTATTGGTACATATATTAATTGAAACAGTTAGAATTTTACAAATTATTTTTCGTTTATTTTTTCATTAATGTTTATAATAATATTTTTAAATATTTTCTATTTCCTATCAGCCTCTGCTTTTGCTTCTGTACTTTAAACCTTTAATTCAGGTGCCATCTTTTTTCCAAATTTATGCTTCCAGCGCTCTGGACAATTTGCACAATTATATTTGGATTTCTTGAAATGTTGTCGTTATTTTATAGTAAAAAAATACTTTCTAGCATTTTAATACTATTCATACAACCCGCTATCGGCACTCACAAACTTGATGTACATCAACATCAGCAACAACATAGTAAGCTGTGCACCCAAAATTTGCCGTCGGCAATCGAATATAGGAGCATTCGACAACCTTTCACTTCAAGTGACAGAATCAAACTAAAAATGTGGACTGAACTGAAGGCATAATGTCAAACTTTGCCCTACCTTATATAATTGTATCATGGCTTCGCCTAGAACTCAGACATATGGAAACTTTAATTCAGTGTCAAAACACAGCCAAAAATTTTAAATAGAAATACCTAAATATATAAGAAACTAAGATTGTGCAACCTCAAAAGATAGGAAATAGTGGTTTCTGAAGACGATAGAATCGGTTATTAATAGATTTGTCGAGAAAGACCAGAATCTTCAAGGGAAAGCAATTGGTGGGATCGGCTTTAATTAAACCAATGTATCCCAGCTGTTCCTACAGTTGGTGCGATTGAGCCATGGCATCACTGGCCGACCAGTCGTTGTCCAAAACCAATCCATACCAATGCACGGATTGTCTCTCGTTAATATACCCCAGATGATATCACGCATTAATGATATCCATGGTTTTGATCGATTTCACATGACCTGGTTTCGGCTCTTCTAGTAATTTATAAAAGTAAAACTTTTCGTCGTCTTGTGCATCTCCTTAAAAGATATGCTATATTAAAAGGGCAGAATCTTACTTTGCAAGAAAAAGTGGAGTTTTAAGTTTTGCAATGGCAGTTTATTTATATGAGTTACTTTTTTTTAATAAACCTAGAATCTTCGAAATACACCTAGTATGTGCATCTTTTAAACTGTTATGCGACATTAATGGCCATAGTTGTACCAATAAGCACTTATATATAGAGCCTTCAAACTGTTTTTTTTTTTTGGTTTCACTTCTCACGTTGAGATCGCGACCCCAGCGCCCGATCGTAGACACCCGAATGCAACCCCAAGTGAGCGGCAGCTAGCAGAGAGCACCAGAGAGCAGAGGCTATTTAGTGCCCGTTCAACCCCAGAACGAGACGCACGACGTGAGTCGAGCGCTGTCATTATACCCGTTACTCGTAGAGTAAAAAGGGTATACTAAAGTCGTGCAAATGTATGTAACAGGCAGAAGGAAGCATCTCCGATATCATAAAGTATATATATTCTTCATCAGGATCAATAGCCGATTCGATATAGCCATGTCCGTCTGTCCGTCCGTCCATCCGTCCGTCCGTCCGTCCGTCCGTCCGTCCGTCCGTCTGTATGAACACCTAGATCTTAGAGACTAGAAGAGCTAGAGTAACCAAATTTTAGATGTAAGCTAGTATTGTCTGAAGGCAGATCAAGTTTGTTTCAAATTTTGGCCACGCCCCTTCCCGCCTCCGTAATACAAAATGTTGAATATCTCCTACAATTTGTAAGCTATCGAGCTCAAATCCAAGCCAAAGGCACAAAAATCGAAATTATATTATTGTATTGGTTTACAGTGCATTATTAAATGCATTATTTGTAATCTTGTTGGTTTGTTTTTAAATAAATTAACTGCTGGAATAAATAAAAAAAAATGTATAAGCCCTCAATTATTTACTAACAAAATGTATATAATTAATAGAACAACAATTAACAAAATAAATATAACAAGAAAGCTAAAAAGCAAAGCAAAATAATTTGCTTTACTAAAAGTCAATGGAAGCAATCTCGGAAGCAGGTGCATGCCATTCTGCCTGCCTGTCTGCTGGTGTATTGCCATTTGAGTTTGCGTCCTGTGTTAAGAAATAGGAGAGAAGTTTGGCAACACTGCTCATTTTTACGACAAAAATGTGTGCATTGGCGTGAGATACACACAGAAGCGAAATGACAGCGCTCGACTCACGTCGTGCGTCTCGTTCTGGGGTTGAACGGGCACTAAATAGCCTCTGCTCTCTGGTGCTCTCTGCTAGCTGCCGCTCTCTCGGGGTTGCGTTCGGGTGTCGACGATCGGGCGCTGGGGTCGCGATCTCAACGTGAGAACTGAAACCAAAAAAAACCCAGTTTGAAGGCTCTATATAAGTGCTTAGTGGTTGTACTGTACTTGTTAATTGTTAGGTAGTGTTGCCATTTGAACCATATGAATATTTTAAACCTTTTCTTCTTAATTCAGTCGATACGGTCTCTATTACCTGCTATATTTGGTTTAAAATCAGTGATGTACTTGCGGCAGAAAGATATTCGCTATAAGTGTTATCGTAAAATCGCCGTCTATTGTCGTCTTATTAATTTTTTTAGCCGTTGAATATGTTCAAAGAAGTTTTAAGCGCGGTGAGCTTTCGCGATTTTCTACATAGGATGTAATTTCCCTTTGTAGCTGCTATATTTAAGCCCCACCCTTATTTACATTTTTTACGAGGTGTATTTGTTGTCCAAAAATTTAGTGGTAAATACCAGAGGTCGAAAATATCTCACTCAACTGTTAAAGTGTTACAAAAACAACTGTAATTTTGGGACACTTAAATATCTCATACAACAGAGAGAATGCCTTATTTTTTCAGTTTAAATGTCTCCCTTAGTGGGAACACACATTTTCGTTTTTTTTTTTTTGTATTTCTGTTGATCAAAGACACTTATTTTTGGGACAAAAGAAAAAAGTATATTTTGCTCATAACTTGCCTTTCGCTCATTCGATTTTCCCCAATTTTTAGACGGATAAATAAATAATGCTGATTTCTATATATCTCTAGAGTGTTCGAACCATCTCTCTGCAAAACTGTAGGAGATATGAGGTTTCTTCTAGCTTATTCTACCTCTGAGATGTGATTGTTCATACCGACAGACAGACAGACGGAAAGGAGGACATATATATCGACTCGGCTGTCGATGCTGATCAAGAATATCCGATGTGTTCCAGAAATCTCTAGAGATTTTGGGGTCAGTTGTTTTTGAAAACCACCAAGCCAAATCGGTGTTCCTGAAATGTCGGAGATTTAATTTTTCGGAGTAAAGTTCGGAGTTGCACGAAGCGAGTGGCAAAAAACAGCTGATTGGCTGCCGGACTATCCATTATTGCCACGATAGGGTTGTAGCACTAAGCATTTACATATATAAGTGCTTAGTGGCTGTGTACAATTTTGTTTAGTTTTTAACAAAATGCTTATGGTATATCATTTGTGATGCGCTGAATTATTAAACTTTAAATTTATTAAAAGACAACCCTGTTTGTGTACATGTGAGTGGAAGTTATAACTGCTAGTATTTATAAGTTTAACACACATATATAAATTGACAATGTCAGTAGCTGCATTGAATGCTTTGGAAGTTGCAAAGTGATAGAGTTTGAGGATAGAAAATTACGCAGTAGGAACCTCTGAAGTGCGTCGAATCTTCTTTCGATTTCTGATATGTATCATTTTTATACTCTGTACCGTAGGTATATAGAGTATTATAAGTTTGTGCAAAAGTATGTAACATCCAGAAGGAAGCATCTCCGACCCCATAAAGTATATATATTCTTGATCAGCATCAACAGCCGAGTCGATATAGCCATGTCCGTCTGTCCGTCTGTCTGTCCGTATGAACGCACAGATCTCAGAGATGGTAAGAGATAGAGGCTTGACATGTATGGGACATATGCTTCTTATGTCTGCAGGCAGATCAAGTTTGTTTTCAATTTTGGCCACGCCCCCTGCCGCCCCCGCAATTTAGAAAAAACGTCATATCTCCTACAGTTTTATAGATAGGTGGGTTGTTCCTTCTAGATATATTTAGTAATATGGATAACTTATCGACTGGGGAATGGTGAAGATTGGATGAACGGTTTTCGAGTTATGATCAAAAGACTGTTCGCTGCAGCAGCGCAGAAGCAGCGCTGCTTTCAGCTACTACTGCAGCATCAAAATTTATGCTGAGCGTAGAATTTCGTTGGTACAGAGTATGCCATAGTCGGGCTTGACCGACTTTCTTTCTTGTTAATAATTAAACATATCAAAAATGCTTACTTACATATTTCACAGCTGATCTCTTTCTTCTTCTTCTTAGTTTGACATTCCCAGAAATCAAAACTTATCGGTAGGTTATTTCCGATACTTCATTGAATTACCCTCCTAAATCATACTTTTAATAAAATACTAATTTATCCATATAATCTTGTTCTATTTATACTTCATCATTATTTTAGTTTCTAAATTTACCTTGCCTGGGACTTGAACTCGAGACCTCGGGAAAACTTCAACACAAAGGGCATCTTATCGCACTCGACTACCAAGCACGCGCATGAGTCTTAGTAAAGAACGCAGTCAAATGCTAAGCACTCAACTGCCTCCAAATGCACGGAACTCGTACTTGAGTATTACAAGGGGTATCTCTTTAATATTTTTCTATTTTTTAGGGCGATTTTCTAAACTTTTTTTTCTATCTTTAAGGGCGAACTACTAAATGGCTTGTCTAAATTTAAGAAATGTGCCTTCTTAAATTTACGGTAATTTACTAAATTAGCCCTATTTTATTATTGTATTTGTATTTATTATTTTGTATTTTTACGTTGGAACTCGTTTGAAATTGAGTTAATAGCTGTCACTCAGCATAAATTTTGATGCTGCAGTAGCAGCTGAAAGCAGTCTTTTAATCATAGCTCGACAACCGTTCATCCGATCTTCACCATTCCTTCAGCTGATCGATAAGTTATCCTTATACTAAATATGTCCAGAAGGAACCATCTATATTTAAATCTGTGGGAGATATGACATTTTCTTGCAGTGGCGGGAGGGGGCCTGGCCAAAGTTGAAAATAATCTTGATCTGCCTGCAGACATAAGAAGCATATGTTCCATACACGTCAAACCTCTCTCTATCTCAATTAGTTGATGATTTCACATCGATATGCTCAAGGGCACTGGACAAATCGTGCCCTTATAGAAAATTTAAAGAGAACCGGAAACCTCCTTGGAGGTCCAAAGTTCTAGATATTTTAAGGAAAGAATGTAGGAGGGCAAAAAACACGAATGAGGACACTACTTGGGAAATGTTTAAATCCCGATTAAGTGTGTACAAAAAAGCATTACGAAAGCCAAACGATCGTCGTGGGTAAAACTCTGTAGTGGCATTGAATCAACATTCAAATCATCGAGACTTCGCAAAATTCTGGTGGGATCGCCTACCCCCTAGGTCATCTACAAAACGCTGATGGAATCTGGGCTGAATCCAGTCTTGATTCCTTGAAGCTTTTATTAGATACACATTTTCCCAGATGCTCACATTCTGAAGAAACCTTAGTGAGGACCAGAAGTGACCCGGTTAGCCATATAAATAAAATAGTTACTGAAGAACGAATAACGTGGGCCGTTAAATCTTTAAGGCCGAATAAATCTCCGGGACCAAACTGAATCTTTCCCGCTAGCTACAGAACTCTATGCATTACATTATGGGCTAGTTGCAAACAATTTTTGTAAGCTGCCTACATATTAAATACATACCCACTCAGTGGAAGGAGATAAAAGTGGTCTTCATCCCGAAAGCAGGGAAGGCGTCTCATGCCAGAACCAACGACTTTCGACCAATCAGCTTATCATCCTTTCTAATCAAAACGTTGGAAAGATTGTTAGACGTCTATCTAAGAGATACTATAGGTCCATCCTTTCTATCTCCTGCTCAGCATGCATATAGTAAAGGCAGATCTATTGAAACAGCACTTCATTTCTTGGTCTCAAAGGTAGAGCAATCACTAGAGATTAAAGAGTACGCACTGGCAGCATTTCTTCACTTCGACGGAGCATTTAACAATGTCCTTCCTAGCACAATCACATCTGTCCTGATAGATCTGAAAGGACAGGGACCCTTAATAGAGTTCACTCGACTCTTCTCTACCAGTAGAGCAGTTGACTCGGAATTGTGGAACGTCAGCGCTCAAAGATATGTGAATAGGGGCACTCCTCAGGGAGGTGTTCTTTCGCCGCTTCTATGGGTTTTAACGGTAAACAAGCTGTTACGACTCATGGAACTTGTGTTTTTCACTAGGAAATACAAAGTTCCAAACTTGATCCCTCCTCGATTAAATAACTTAGCACTAGAGTTAAGCGGCACTGCTAAATATCTTGGTGTAGTACTTGACAAAAAACTATATTCGAATAAAAAAATTCTGGAAATGGTCAAAAAAGCGACCACTGCACTGTACTCGTGCAAGCGCGCCATTGCACAGTGGTTGATCTTGTATGGAAAAAGCGTCCAAAAATACTTCCAGTTGGAATATAGATCTGAAAATTTCTGTACTGCTATAAAGACCCAATAACATAAAAAAAAATTATAAAACAAAGTCAAAAACCAAACGTTAAAGCCCGAAAATATTATAAAATAACATTTAAAAAATTAAATTCAATTGCATACTTTCAGGGCTAGAAAATTCGTTATTAATAAATTATATTTTATTTTAATTTTGTTATCTATATACAAAATAAAATATAAATAGAATGTTCAAATATATAGTAGCTTTTATAATACATTATACTAAATTAAATAAAACAACGCAAAAATATATATTATACAAAAAATTAATAAATCAAAAACACGTTTCGAAAGAATCGTTTTACATTTTTTGGGTAAATTTCGCTGCCCGGTTATATAAGGATCAGAAGTTAATAACAACCGATTTATAAGGTCTTTATTAGTGGCTAAACGTGAGATTTTTACGTGTATGATTGAGTCGGTATTTCTTAACGTCCTTGTTCTTTGACTCCGCATCTTCTTCAGAGAGCTCTCCAATTGAAACTAATGCATATTGAATAACATCTGGGGCATGTAGTAATATTTTATGAACTGTGGAAGGCAAATAATACCAGGAATACTTTGATGTTAGTTCTTTTGCCGTATCTAGCGCTAATTCTCAAAATTTTTCTATATTAATTTTATATCCAGAGGACAAGGCTTGCAGTAATGTTGCACAGCTTTCAATTAAATGTTGATCTATGCCAGTTATTTCTGCAGATAAATGAGAGTTATTGAAAAATGTTCTTGCAGTGTTGCCATCATTTGAATTTCCACTACCACCTGGTTTTGGATTATCGACAATAAGACCCATTTTTTCACGAAATTCGGACTGAATATTTTTTTTTCTTCTCTGAAATAGTTCTTTATTTTCTTCGCCTCTTATTTGCCATTGCCTGATTTCAAGTTAATATGAAACGTGAAGAAAAAATTCAAAGAAACGAATATAAGCATGTAATGGAGACAATCCAAATTCGTAACGATCTGCTCTGAATTCTTTTTGTAGGCATTTGTCAATGTCCTTCATTTCCGTAGGCTTGGCTTGACATATATAGCACTTCTAAGATGATGTTTCACTTAAGGCATTGCACACTTTGCCATCCACCATAGTGAGTTGGAGTACATGTTCGATATAGATTTTCCGGTTGGTAGAGGTGTTAAATTCAGTGGGAGTCAATTGCTGAATTTTGTTTTTAAAATATAGTTCTTCATTTTTAATTAAATTTACTGATTCCTTTTTAAATTGATTTCGAATCGGGCGGCAATAACGGGTAGACGATGGTCTTGGGTTTTTCCAAATAATTTTCTGTTCGTTATCATTATCAGATTTAACGATAAGTTGTAGAGGAACATATGATGTCATAAATAAGCAACTGTCTTTTAAATTATTATTTTCAAATTTTTGCTTGTATTGGCTGTGTCCAGAACTGCCATCGAAGCCCCATTTCCCTATTAATGTGAGATAATTAGAGGACTTATCAAGTTTATCTGTTACATCGCTTTGTAACTTTAAAATGCGCGTCGCAGTGTGGTCCAATAAGCTTTGTAGCGAAACTTCAATCTCAGATTCTGTAACGCTTGTTAGCTCAGGATAGCTTTTCTGTTTTTCCCTTAAAATATTGTTATAGCAGGAAAAAGGTTAGCATCAATTTTACTGTTAACGAAGATTCTGATGAGTTCATACTGGTGTTTTGTTAAATTTGCTTCAGTTATTAGAGCTACTACTTCACATTCCTTTGCTGGAAAAATCGAAGAATTCGGTTGGCTGCAAGCCCACCGTAAGTCATCCGCAGCTGACTCATCGAGTTCTGCTAAGTCTGCTATCCGTCGCCGCTTCGTTCTTTCTGAGCACTCTGCGAGACTTAATTTTGGACGTCCTCGATCAGATGATTTATTGGATTTACTTAAAAATATATTTTCAAATTGTGCTAACCAGCCCGAATTTAGTTGAATAACTTTGGCTTTAATTCTATGGCATTTATTCCACATTTCAGCAAATTTTTTAAATAAGTAATCAAGAACTTTCTTAGAAAGGTTTTCAATAATTTCGTAACCATCAGACTGAAATTTATGATTTAGGTCATCATATACTTTTTTAGCTTTATCAGCAAATGAACCTATAATTGAGCACCACATCTCAAAAATATTTAAGCGTGACAGTTTGCACTGATATGAGTTGCCTATATATTTAAAAAAAAAGTTTAATAAAATTATAAGTTCAATTTAAAAATTCACAATTGAGCAATTGACATTTCAAAGCACAAACGAAGTCGACGAACACAACAAAGCACCAAATATGCACGAAAACAAACAAACACAAAATATGGACGAACACAAAAAAGCGAATAAGTCAGAAAGTTGCAGCTCAAATTTAAAACATAGACTAAGAAAACATGTACTGGTATTAATAAATAAATTTTATTAAAGGGTAAGACAGGTATCACAACCTTTTCTTTCTCTGAAATCTATGTATACACAAAAATACACCACTCGGCAGGTCACTTTTGAAACACTAACTTTAAAACAATAACACAACACATAATGACATAACAAATACTCAGTTTTATAGTACATACCTTTATTTTCAATATTCATTTTATTTGACGTTGATTATACACGATTTAATATTAAAATTTAATTTTTTTGTCAAAGCTAATTTTTAAGCGGCATTCACTGCAACTTCTCTCTCTTCTCTCGCTATTCATAGCGCGTACGAATGAGAGAGACAAAAAATGAAATTACAGTTAGTTTTATTGGTATGTTAAGCAGTATATTTTAGACAAAGTGTGACCAAATTCAAACTTTTGTGTTTTTTTTTTTGGACTATGAAATCAACCACTGTGCATTGGCCGTAAGTGGGGCTTTTCCCCCCAAATTATTCATTGGCTGTATACAGCCGTTTTTCGACCCATTCTACTCTACGGAGTTTTAGTAAGCGGCGCTTTGCGAACTACTCCTACAGAAGCCTTTAACATTATGCTCCATCTTTTCCTCCTATATCTAGTAGCCAGAGAAAGAGCTAGTAATTTTGCTATTAGGCTTAGAAAAACAGCAACCTTTAGTGTAGGTTCTTTTGGCCACTCGGCTATTTATATTAAGCAGTCAAGTAGCGACACCAATAAATATTGATTATTGCATACCCACTTTAGCATTTGAAACTATGTATGAGGTCATAATACCAAGTCGTTCGGACTGGAACTCGCTCCCCCATGACATGCCAAACGCCATCAACATCTACACGGATGGCTCCAAATTGGAAAGTCAGGTGGGAGGCGGAGTATTCAGTCCAGATCTAGGTATAAGTATGTCTTTTCGTCTTCCAGACCATTGTAGCGTCTATCAGGCAGAGGTTGTAGCGATCAGGGGGCTTCTAACCATCTGAAAGAACTCGTGGTCAAGGAAGGAAATGTTTTTATTTTCTCAGACAGTCAAGCTGCTTTAAAGGCCCTTGACGGAAACACTAACAATGCAAAAACACTTATTGAGTGCCGCAAATCTCTAAATGAGATGGCTCAGCACTTTAAAATACGTCTCGTATGGGTGCCTGGACAACATCGAGGGCAATGAGACAGCCGACCAACTCGCTAGACTTGGCACTACAGCCCAGCTCCTACCGGATAAGAGCACGATTGGGGTGCCTATTGCGTCTAGTAAACCAAAAATAAGGGAATCTACCCTCAAAATGGCCACGAACCGCTGGAGAAGAAAGCGTCCAGCATCTCCCTTGTCACTGTCCAGCGCTCAGTAGGAGACGATTCGCAATCTTAGGTCAGCACTTCCTACCTGAAATTTCAGCAGTCTCTGAAATAGAGATTACTTAAATTTGTGCTACTTTCAAAGTGGTTTAGGATGACCCTCCCTTTACTGTCTAAAAGTAAAATTAGGGGTTACATGGTATCAAAATGGACCTATTTTTGGTCTAAGTGAAGGAGCATCACCGCTCCTACCATCTCAACCTAACCTAACCTAAGCTCAGCATCAAATGTTAGATCCACCCACTTGCCTTGGAAATACAATAACCCTTACACGTAGGCCTATAGACCAATCAGTCGAAGTTCGTTTCTCCTTAAAACCCAGAGAGACTTTGGTTTTCAATTACTAGAGAAGAAAATATGAAACGAACAGCAATGTTGTAGGCGCTACTCAGAAAATTCACAGCGATGGAAAGGAAATATAGAGCTTAGAGATAAATAAGGCATAGCGACTTAATTACGACGAAATAGTTTTGCTCATACATTTTGAATCGAAGATATGTCGATTATTTCAGTCGTCGACATATGTCACTTAAAAATATTATTTTGTTAGTTTTTAAAACTGTTTTCCTTTAATCTTTTTTAGTTGCACATCTGATTATGTCCACCATAATCGGACGACGATCTTTATCACCTCCTCTCAACAGATCTCTCTCTCTTCTCCTTAAAAACGTCCCTTTACACTTATCTTCCCCCACAGGGTCAGAGATTTTCGGTTATCCTTTTAGTTTTATTTTAATATATTTTTAATTTGTAATTATTTATTTTTGGTTACTCTTACATTTTATCTTTAATTATAGTTTTATGCCTTTATTCGTCATTGTATTTGTAAGCCTAAATTTGCTTGAGTTTTTTTTCTTACCTCTTCACTATCTCTTTCAGGCTTCTTCCCGGTTTCACATAATTTATTCAATTTCAAATGATATTAAAATCGAGCGATTTTGCGTTGGCTGTTCTGGTATTCGACTTGCAATTTAAACGTTTTACTTCCAAATTGTTTTTCTTTTGACAACTCGCTGAACTTAATTAGTTGGATGAAACAAACAAAATACAAACTCTGCAAAAATTAATAGTGCTTTAATATAGCTGTTTAATATCTCGCTTTATTTTTATGGCATTTTATGAAAATAAAGCATTTACTTCTGATTTCACATGCTCCAAGCAATGTGAATTCAAATCGAGTAATTCCATCAAATTATGAAAACCAGAACAGGTAGCCAAATCGAAATAGAGAAAATTTAGTGTAAGTGAAAAACTGAACAGGCCTGTATAGCCAAATAATGGTATTCCGCACGCAAAAGTGGCTTTCCTCGCCGCGCTGCAGCAGCGATTAGTCTTTAGATCATAACTCGATAACCGTTCATCCGATCTTCACCATTCCTTTGGCGAATCGATAATCCTGATTACTTAATATGTCTAGAAAGAAAAACCCATCTATCAAACTGTGGAAGATTTGACGCTTTTTCCAAATTGCAGCGGCGGGAGGGGGCGAGGCCAAAATTGAAAATAAACGTGATCTTTCTGCAGACATAAGAAGCATATGTCCCATACATATCATACCTTTATCTCTTACCATATCTGATATCTCTGCGCTCTTACGGAGTCGGCTGTTGATGCTGATCAAAAAAATATATACTTTCTGGGGCCGGAGATGCTTCCTTCTGGCTGTTACATACTTTTGCACAAACTTATAATAATCTATGTACCTACGGTACAGAGTATAAAAATTGTCACCTCCATCGCAGAATGGCTCACAAGCTCACAGTTTTAACTGCCCCTGACTTGTCCAAAGCCTTCGACACTCAAAAAACTGAAAAAATAGTCCCTCAAAGCGGTGTTCTCTCCCAACTCCTCTATATTTTCTATGAGCTGGGAACTAAAACTAATGAGCTATGCAGATGAGTGTGCTATCTGCGGATCGGACAGGTATTACAACAAGATAGTTGAGAGATTAAACTCCTACCTCCCTACCGTATCAAAATACCTGGCTATCTCCCCTGGAATATCCAGCGCCACCTTATTAACTACCTGGACAAAGATAGTGGATGCCCAGCTCAATATCACAGTGGATGGCTCTAACATTTTTTATTTATTAAACTATTTATAGTTTATCAGTGTTCTGTCTAACTTAAAAGTGGCCTGTCCAAAAACTACAGTAAATATATTTTTATTAGAAATAAGAAGTGAGAGAAAATGGTATGATAGAACTTATTATAGCTAAGAAAAAGTTTTCGCGAGGGTTAGTGATGAGCGTAGTTAGACAGGTAAGGCAGAAGGAAGATTGTACAATAATTTCTAGCACGCTGTGGAACAGCAATATTTATATGGGATAACAAAGCGACAGAGTCAATTTCTTCAGATAAGAGTTTATGAATAAAAAGGACACTATTGCAAATTCGGCTGTTATAAAGAGAAGGCAGGTTAATAAGACGTAGTCTGTCTTCGTAAGGAGAAAGTGGGTGGGCGGATCCCAAATTAGGCCTCGTAGAGCGAAAATTAGTAACTGTTTTTGAACCGGTTCGATTTGATCTTAATATTTTTGATAATATGGAGACCATACACACTACCTATTTTCGAGAATTGGTCACACTAGGGAAACTAACAGTTGATTGGTGAGGTAGGGATCATTAAACTCCTTGGACCATCATTTAACAAAGCCGAGAACTCAACCTTAACAAGGCAATGGTTTGCGATGACCGCTATATGATTAATAAAACATATCTTGGGAACAAATTGAACACCAAGATCATTATAGATGCGTTCAAGAGGGATGCTATTAATCGTGTAATCAAACACATAAGGTCGAGCAAATACCCAACAATATTGGGAGCTACATTTGACATTTTCTTCTTATTAAAGCACTCTGAAAATAAGGCACGCAGAGTCAGAGAAAGCAACAGGGCATTCAAGGCGGTTGCAGGAAGCTCCTGGAGAGAGGAGAAGGAGATTGCTGACCACATACAAGGCCATCAGCCGTGTCCAATGTGACTACGCGGCACCTGCATGGACTGCAGCGCTCAGCGTCAATCAATGGGCCAACCTTCAGCGTGCTCAAAATGCCGCCCTGCACAATGACCCATGTCATTGTAAGCCATGTACGCGACCATTGTAACTTGTTGGACAAGCAAATCGTAGCCAATGTTCTAGTGGCTGAGCACCGGAACCACCTGACTTTTCAAGGCCCACTACCGCCACGAACCAGCAGACAGGACTTCTGTATAAACATACCAGATGAGCTCACCCTCAAAGGAAACTCCAACACCATTACATCTACAGAGACCAGTTCAGTGAGAGAAGACTTTCACCAACACACAGTCTCCGAAGAGATCAGTCGGCACAGTCTTGGGAAACCCCATCAAAGATGCTAAAAAAAAATGTATACTTATAAGCTCACGGACAACATCGGCTCAACTCCGCTCGGGGTACTCTGCCTCACTTTACAACTACTTAGCCAGGATCGATCCGGCTGTAACGGATGAATGTCTCAACTGCCCAAATGACTTCACAAGCTTCATCCCACATCATCTCTGGACTAACCCCATACAGACCGCTGAATTCCGGGGACTAGACTTTGGAACACCGAACTCGACACTAAGCTCTTAACTTATTGCCACATCACCCCCTTTTCATTATCTTTCCCTCTTCTCCAAACTTCTCTTTCTATAACCCTACATACACTAAACTAAAAAAATAGAGCTCGATTTTTTTAGCGTGATTTTTTTTTCAAAATTTGAGGCAAACTTGATCTGATTACAGACAATACTAGTGTACATTTAAAATTTGGTTGCTCTAGCTCTTCTAGTCTCTAAGATTTAGGTGTTCATTAAGCACTAAATGATAAAAGTATATTACTAATTAAGAAGTAAACTAAGTAATCGTAAATAAACTAATTAATAACTAGATTTAACAACTGCAATATTAGATTAAAATATCGTTAACCACACATGTAAATAATTATAAGAATACCCTCAATGTGCGATCGAGAACAATCTGCCAACGCCAAAGAGTGTGGCAGTACACGAGGCCGGGGGAACGCCATTCATTCGTACAGCGTGGGTAAAGACGAGCAGACTATTGAAAATTAAGAAAATTAGAAAATAAGCATATTCACAGAGATTTAAACAAAAACTAAATAAAAGTACTAATTGAAAACCCAGCCAAACACGTTTTCACCCCTCTGTTCTTTTGCTTAAATACTATCTTATTTCTTATATCTAATTAATGAATTTGGTCATATGGTGCAATATCCGCCTTGAAGCCTTGTCTGGCCAAAATGCATAATCGTCATCTCTAAAGTATTTCTGAACGTATGGATGCAATATTTTCTTAAGACATTGATTTTTGAATATTTCTTGATTGATTGCAAGTTCACTTGGCTTGAAGTATGGTTTAGAAACTCTCAGACACAGCAATGTAAAGCACAACTTTTTGCTCGAATTTTGTTATATGCTTGCAGTGGGTATATTGAAATTGCCCAGATGTTTGTAACTCATAGAAGAAAGCATTTCCGACCACATAAAGTATATATATTCTTGATCAGCATGACTAGCTGAGTCGATATAGCCAAGCCCGTCTATCCTTTTGTTTCTATGCTATCTCCTCCGTCAGTTTTAAAACTATCGCCACCAAACTTTGCACGAAGTCTTCTGGTACAAATACGCTGCACATTTGTCGGAACCGGCCGGATCGGATGACTATTACATATTGCTGCCATAGGAACGATCGGACGAAATAATAGTTCTAGTAAGAATTAATTAATTTCTTAACATTACTCGACTTCAGCAAAGCATTTGATACTGTATACTGTATAATTTTTCAACTTCTGCCATAAAACGTATCACATCGTACCTAGGTGATCGACGACAGGCTGTGGTTTCGGAGTCTACGATATCGTCCACTTTGTACCTTAAGCGTGGTGTCCCCCAGGGATCAGTCCTTGGTCCACTTCTTTTCTCGTTATATGTCAATGACCTGCCAGATATGTTGTCTAATTGTAGTGTCCACTTGTATGCAGATAATGTGCAGATGTATGTTAGCCGTCCGTTAAATAAAAACATTGAATGTATGTAATAGTGACTTGTTGAGTGTTAATGAATGGGCTAAACGTAACGGGCTATCGCTAAATCCAACAAAATGTAAATGCATAGTAATATATAAAAAATCACTGAGTACCATAGATCTCCCTCAACTAAATATTGATAGCACACCTTTAGAATATGTTTCTCAGTCAGTAAACCTAGGCAACAACTTTTAATAACACTTTGAGTTGGAGTGACCAAGTGACGAAAGCAGCTGGAAAGACCTACGGACTGCTGAGGCAGCTTTCATTGACTAAATGTTATTTGCCTACTGAGCTTAGACTTCTTGTTGCAAAGACGTACTTGACACCTGCGCTATGCTATGGAGTAGAAATATTCGGAAACTGCGACGCTTCTTCTCAAAGACGACTTAATGTAACTTTTAATAACATTGCAAGATATGTATATAAAAGGAGATTTATAGATTTTGCCAAACAGATTTATGACCTATTTTTTAAGACCTGGACCGAGTATAGATCTCAATTACTGTTACATGAGATAATATACACTAGACAACCATCGTACTTATATGACAAATTAAGTTTTGCCGTCTCAGCGAGAACCATGAACCCTATTACAATTCGACATACACTAGCCAGCTCTGAACGGCAATTTTTTGTAAGCACTGTTAGGTTGTGGAACCAACTCCCCCAACACCTGAAAAGTATTAGTAGTGTCACGCAATTTAGGGCCAAACTATTTGCTTTCCTTAAAAACTAATTAATGTATTTAATAATATGTAACAATCTAACTTTAGGCTTTAGTAGGTTAATACTTTTACCAATGATACTGATTTGTAGTGACTAGTGCATTAAAATATAATGTAACCCTTGTAGCACTAGGAAGTAAGAATAATGAACTAAACTAAACTAATGCAAACATCTCCAAACTTCGTATCTACTAGTTTTTAATGCTTCTCCATGATTCTGCCAAATTTGGTCAAAATCGGACATCTATATATTATGGCTGTAATACAAAAGTAGAGTCAGAAAAGTAGTCTTATTGAGAAAAAGTGTTTGGTTTTCAGAGGATACTTCCTTCAAATAAGTTAAAAAGCGTGCTGCAAGGGTATGCAAACTTCGGCTGAGAAGAAGTTAAATTTGTTCTATTTTTATACCCTTGCAAAGGGTATTTTAATTTTGCCCAGAAGTTTGCAATGCATAGAAATATCCATATCCGACCCCATAAAATATATATTTTCTTGATCAGCGTGACGAGCTGAGTCGATTGAGCTTTGTCCGTCCGTCTGTCTGTCTGTTTCTTATTTTTACACGGATGACTATATCTCATAGCTCCCATAGGAACAGTCGGTCGGAAAACTAGTTTTAGTCGTTTTACGTTTAAGTTAAGTTTAAAGTTTTAAAGTTTTAAAGTCTCCAAACTTTGTAGTCGTAGGTTTTCTATGATAATTCTTCCAAGTTTTATTAAAATCGGACAACTATATGGCATAGCTGCCATACAAAAGATAGGTCTGAAACCTTTTTTGTTTTTAATGGTAGCATCCTGCAATTTTGTATTTGTTTGTTTCACATGCCTTCACATAATTTTAACATTTTATGGCCAAATCGGATGACTATATCATAAAGCTCCCATACGAACGATCGTTCGGAAAATGGGAAAAAGAGTACTCTTTGAAAATATTAAGGCGAGCACTTGCAAGGGTATAAAAACTTCGGCACAGCCGAAATTAGCTTAGCTTTCTCGTTATACTTGAATTTGACATCAGGAGAGACCTTTGAAGTGTCATTAGTATAAAATATGTCATTTCCTGGTATTTATGGATCATCCAAAATGAACGATTTTTTTTTTGTAATTTCTACACATCCACCGGCATTGTTATTTAGCCAGCTGAATTTGGTCATCGTCGGACTGAGTCTAAACGCAAGGCGAACGAAAATAAAGAATTTGTACTTTCTGTATAGCTTGCTACAAACAACTAAGAACTCTAACCTTTGGACCTCAAACGTTTGAGAGCCGCTTATAAAGTCTGAGCACATACTGAACACATCAGCACAACACCAACACAACATCAGCCTGAACACATAAATCACACCAACGTAAATACACGCACACACTTAAATCATGTCTTGGAAACCTCCAACTAACCCCTTACGCAGCCAGAACTCCACCACAGATCTGAAGGCTGAGAAGATGTCAGAAACACCATGGCCAAGGCTCATACAGCTAGTGGATATGAGATTTTCCAGCTTGCGAGATGCGGAGGAGAGAATTTTGCAAGAACTCCAAGAGAGAATGGCGGAAATGCAAGGGGAGCTGCATCGGCTGACTCAAAGAGTGCAGCTGCTGGAAGAACAAAAAAATGGGCAGCTGCAGAAATACGAAGAGAGTGTTAATTCACCAAGAGTAAAGATAGGGGAGCTGGAGGCCAAGATAAACGCAGAGGCATTTGCAGTTGAAGCAAATGATTTAATACTGCATGGAGTGTTTGGAGGGCGAAAATCTGAAAGCCCTCTTCAACAATCTATGATTCCAAGTGAACATCTCACCTGTGCTCCAAGTTAAACGAATTTTTCGTCTGCAGCCACGTGTGCGGGCACACACTTTATTTGACCCAATCATAATTGTGAAGCTGGAAAGCACTGGTGATGAAGCTGCACTACTACGAGGTATTCATCGAAGAGACACTAAGGAACCACTAACATTGAACATGCTAGGTATAGAATCGGAAGCTACGTTCTATGTCAATGAACAGCTAACTAAAGCAAATCATGAAATTTTTAAAGCTGCAATGCGACTAAAGAAGGGGAAAGAGTTGTCAGCTGTTTTTAACTCGCCGTGGTATAGTGCTTGTAAAAGGAAGCTTTGAAAGTGAAATCATATGCGTAGAGAGCTTGCATAAGCTCTTATCATTGCAACAACAACAAGAGTGCACTCTGAGCCCGCTCCACCTATGGTCTCTCCTTCTCCTTCACGCATTGAAGCTTCCCAAGAAGTAATTAATAATTCATTTCAAGAATAAAAGCCGTCGTCAATAAATTAGATTAATTATATTCTATTTATATTCATATACTATTACAATATTTTTTATTTATTAATTTACCTTAATTAACTTATAGATTTATTTTGGTTCATAGGGTGTGTAAAATTATCTGTTTAATTTCGAAATTGCGTGTACTTCTTGTATTCCATGTCTCAGTTGATGGAGTATGGTTAAAGTACTTCCAACGAGAACAGCTATTCCCTATTTCGACATTTGGAAAAAAAATTGAAGAATTTTGATATTTATTTGTTAATTCCAATGTACATAGGTGTTATTTGTGTATCTGAAACTTGATTTATGTCTGATTTGAGTTACTTGTCTTTTTTGTGTGATAGCTATGTTCTGTGCCGTTATGACCGTAAAGACCATGCCGGTGGAGTGCAATATATGTCTATTATTACGTTTATTCTTGCAAAATATCATGCTTTTTTACGCTTTGAAGTATGCCAACTATATATTCGTTAAAAATTATCCATTTGAATGAGATAATTGATTTGCCTAGTCCACACTGTACATTCACTGAGATTGTCTGACAAGTGTTAGGTGTAATAAACAAATTAGGGCTCGACATTTTAGACGTGTATTTAGTTACACGTGTACACGTGACACTTGTATACGAACGTGGTTCGTGTTTCAGTTCGAACGTAAGTGTATACGTGAATTACTGTTCGTGTTTTCGTGTCCGAATATAGGTTCGAACGTACGTGCACTACCCGGAACACGTAATTGACGTGTTTAAAGCAAACGACACACTAGGCTGACGCCTGTTAACATACCAGCCGAAGTGTCTTCGGCATCTGTTCCAAACGCATCCTTACGGCCTAGCATGAGCCTGAGCCATTCAAATTTATTCAGAAACGAATCATTGAATTTCCTTTACCTGCTGTACGCACTGCCTACCTGAGCAGTGGGAGGAGGGGAAGAGGGGTCCTTACCACGTCCGTTCCTCTCCTTGTGTTCATGAAGTTCTTGGCGAAGGGGGGCAGATCAAAGTGCACAAAAACGAAATCGGCCTAGTGGTTTCGAACAGCACGATAAAGCAGTGAAGATCTTCTCGCGACACAATGATTCTGTCGAAATGCTTTTATAGATATAAAGGAAAAGAAACATTCAAGTGTTACACGTGATTTACGTTAGCACTGGAAACACGGATCTACGTGTATTCGAATACACGTGTGTTAAATACACGTGTAATTCATAAACACGTACCTATACACGTAGCACTTAATTTCACGTGTTCACGTGTATTCGTACTACACGTGAAACATCAAGCCCTAAAACAAGTGAGGTTTAAGGAAAATATTATAAATAAAAACATATTATATATAAATTCAACATACTTTGAGGCGCAAAAATCATAATTTTTTTTTCAAGCATAAACGTAGTATTTAATCGTCTTAATTCTGAAGTAGTAAGTAAGCAGGCAATGGGAAGTGCAATGGAATAGATTTTTGTCAACATTTTTAATAAGTTTTTTTAAGGGTTTTTTCCTAACATGACGTTCTGTTTATGTCCAATGAATTATGTGTAGACTACAATGACAACCGAGTCGAGTACCGAGACTTTAAACGAATTGACCATGTTTTGTTGTGTGCTAATCTATGTTTGTGTGACTGGAATTATATTTTATTATTATATTTACCACCTTCAAACTGTTGACGTCCAACACGAATTTCTTACTAATAATCTAATCTCGCTTTATTATAAATTTGAACCACTTCGACGTAAATTAATTCTTCCTAAGCCAAAGCCATGGTTTAACTATAATATTAAGACATATTGGACTTCGTGACAAAGCGTATGCTAAATGGAAGCGATTCAAGACTACACAGCACTATAAAGACTCTAAGATATTAAGAAAATCAGTAACTGTCCTCATTAACTCTTCAAAGAAAGAGTATTATTCTACATAATAACATTACATTATATTAATAACACTAAGACAAGTACACAGACATGGTCAATCTTAAAAGATCTCGGAGCTGGCAATACCAAACCCCATCAGAACATTGACATTAGCACTAACGAACTTATATTATATTTGTAAGATCTCATGTACCTGATGTAAGGCACAACACGTACCTGCAGAGTCGACCTTATTTATTTATTTTATTTTATTTCCTAATAGTCGACATACAATGGCTGTCAACAAATTTGTAAGCTCGTTATAAAAAGGCTTATGTACTAAGGAGGCATAAAAAAGAAAGCCTAAAAAAAATTACAAAATAAACTAATAACGATTCCGACTCGGTGGGGAATTTTTATTTGCCGGTCCGGCCAGCTGTGCCCCGATTCACAGCCGGTTGTTGTCAGAGTCGATATTAGAGCTAATAAAACCATTACATACATAACCATTATAAAACCTGTGATAATAGATTTAGTTTTATGTGTGTTTATCAATGTGAAGTCCTAAATATACAACAAATATATATCCACATTTCCTGATGCATGGAAAGCAGCCAAGATAATACCTATACTAAAAGCTGCCAATGAGTATAGACCAATTTCGATACTGCCTTTCTTATCAAAAGAACTTGAAAATCTCATGGCAAAACAAATAAATACATTTATCAGGGATGCAAACCGGTTCTGAGCTGAACCGGTTTTGAACCGAACCGAACCGCTTATTCCCGCTGGTGAACCGAACCGGCTTCCTTTCAGAATTTCTGAACCGAACCGAAAACCACAAATAAAAACGGTTCGGTTCGGTTCAGTTCTCTGACGATTTTTAACGGGAATTGCTTTCCTCTAGCCAATGATTTTGATTAATTAGGAAATTTGAATCGTTTCCCGAAGATAATTTTCAAACATTTCGATCGACCCTCTACATATTTAGCGTTGTCGGATCGATATAACTTTTAAGGATCGATATAACTTCTGCAATTTCCCGCCGATCTCTTAATTTACCTGTCATCAATCTAAATTTGTCTTTTCATTAGACAATATTTTCAATTTTCTGTGGTACTTCTTAACAATATTCAATCTTAATCTGCCAATAAATAAGAGCATTCCGCCAGGAACTGACGGACGAGTCCTGCGAATCCGACATAATAATCTTTGCAGATTGCTCTAAGGATTTTAAAGATATTCGAATGGATTATAGGAATCAAATTTCAAAAATGGTCGAATAGCCACTTCACCGAAATCATATTTTATTTTATAATGTGCCTTTGTGAACCGCTGAACCGAACCGAAACCGCGGTTCATTTAACTCCAAAAACCATGTAATGAACCGAACCGGCGGTTTAGAAACTGTGCGAACCACTGAACCGAGCCAGTTCTTATTTTCGAGTGGTTTGCATCCCTGACATTTATGCTCTTCGAACAATTCTTTAACGACAATCAATCAGGATTTACGAAAGGTAGAAGCTGTACGACGCACAGTGGTCCAGAATCGTTTTGCTTTGGACAAAATTCTGTAACTTTAGAGCCGCTCATTATTCTGAATTCAATTTTTGTTTGATTAGGCATTGTTCAAGATTTCAAATAAATAAAAGTATATTAAAATTGAGTGCCCAGTAACGGAGATATAGATCGCCAAACTCAACATTTCGTAAAATATGTTCCTTTTGAAGCTCCTGACCTTACTATTAAAGCTAAAGTGCTGATTTGGTCAAAGTAAACATATTCAGCTGGTCAGCTGGTTTTTCAAAACTAGAACTTAATCGGTCAAGGCTTAAGGCTTTTTTTTACAATTAAAAATTTTCACACCTTATGTTAGCTTTTATTGCACCTGAAATCCTCAAAAATTAATGTACGGTTAATGTATGTAATGTGTATTAATGTATTTTAATAATACAATAAATTTTCATACATTTAATGGAAAAATTCGCCTAATTTTATTCTTTTAATCTATATTTCATATAATTAATAAGCTTCTAAAATATCTCAAAGATACAAGTCAGGCATTTCCTTAACCAATAGATTTTCTGCTTCCTTATCCATGTCAATTGAATCTGATTTCCGTTTACTTGAAACAAATGGATCAGATGAAGATAAAAGCATATGAAAAAGATCTTCAGTCGTGGCACTTCTCAAAATTTTTCTGGTGTTATGTTCCCTATAATATCTACAATCCTTGTTTCTTTTTTCCTGTGCTTCTTCAGCTCACCTAGTGGAAATATATTATTTTCAATAATATCCTTGCCATGATACAAAATCTTGTGAACTGTTGGGGACATGTTTCTCCAAGGATATTTCTCATTGTACAGTTCAGCAGTTCGCAAAACATATTCTTCATATTTCTTTCCATCAATAGCCTGAGAGAAAGAAAGAACTTGTAATAAAATGTTAAATCTTTTAATTAGCTTTAAATCAGTTCCAGTAATCTCGCTGGCCAACTGTGGATTAGAAAAAAAACGACGTCTTGGACATGCTTTTTCTTTAAGATTCTTTTTTGTTTGTTCTTTTCATTGCGGATTGTGCCAGAATCTTCATAGCCTAGGTCATAACTGATTTTGAGTATATGTTCCATAAATCTTATCCTAGTATGAAGAGCAGATATTCCCAATTCGTAGGCTTTGCAGTTGTCAGTAGTTGCCAACGGTTTTTGGCTTAGATTGCTTAATGTCTGATGTCAAATTATACAGAAAGACGTTGCCTTTGTGTCAGTCAGTACTTGTGCGACTTTTCCGTCTATCATTGCCAATTGAAGATTCTAAGAAATTTCAATGCTCTGTTCATTAATTTGTATTGGGTGTGGGCGAAGTTTTTTAATTTGCATTTTTATAGCTTTGACCTCTCTCTTAACCACCTCTGCAGACTTATTTTCGAACAAGAATTTAACTGGTCTACAGTATTTTGTGGACCAAGGAGTTTTATTTTTCCTAACATCTATTACAGATGTCAGTCTCTATCCTCACGGGCCAAGCAGTCACGCTGCTCATTCTGAAGCCTCTTTCTCTTGCACACACATTTCTATTGAGTTGTCGGTTCATTGTCAATGATCTTACAATTATATTAGCAAACACATAACATTTTTATTATTATTATATTCATTCGATTTTTATCAAAAGCCGCAATGGCATGATCATTTCGATCCAACTTGGCAATATTATGTGAAAGGATATAAAAAGCCAGCTCAAAAGTCAGCACGAAAAAATTGTGTGCAAAAAAAACTTTGTACAAACATACATGCGAACGCCTTAGACACGCGTAACCTTGACCTTAACCTTGACTTTTTTTACAAAAATCACTTTTTCTCGAGTTGGATTTCATTCGGTGTCTGCTAATGATATGTTCCTAAAAGGGGACACTTTAGACTGTAAAATGAAGCAATCAAATCTTGGAAGACTTTTGAAGACAGCTTTTGGTAGTCTCCGAAAGTCTTAAAAAAGGTGTAAAATAGATACCTGCGCCAAAAGCAATTGTTCACAAACCACATATTGGAATTTCAAGTGTTAAATATTTCTGAAAAGAGAAATAATAGACCTATTTAAGAACTTACAAATGTTCACTGCATCTGGAAATATGATAAGTCAAAGTACACTAATAATCCAAAACAGTCGCATTTTTCGGCTTGTGAAAAATTTACCAAATTTACGCGGCTGTAACATTTTTGTCCGTCAATATATCTAAGCCATTTTTGGCCACCTTAATTTATGTGCTTAAACTGTCGATAAAGCCAAAAAAAATGTTGAACTTTTCAACAAAATGTAAATTATTGTTTTGTCCAAGGCGGGGCAAATCTGGACCACTGTGCGACGGCTATAACAAATATTGCGGAAGATATTCGCTTGACAAAGGCAATATTTCATTTCTGACTCTTTTGGACTATAGTAAAGCATTTGACACGGTTAACCACGAAATTTTATGTACAAAACTCGAACAAATTTGTATGTTTTCGAACACAGCTGTGCAATTTTTGAAGTCATATCTCGCAGACCGGAAGACAATCGGAAGTCACACTTAAGAAATCCTCATCCTTTCTGGCTATAAAACGCGGTGTCCCGCAGGGATCGGTTCTTGGACCTCTCCTATTCTCACTTTATCTCAATGATCTAGCCAGTGAATTGTCAAAATGTAACGTTCATATGTATGCTGACGACGTGCAGTTATATGTTAGTCGACCCTTGTGTAAGATTAATGATTGTATCCAAGTGTGTAATCGTGAATTAGCTAAAATTAGTGATTGGCCAGAAAGGAATGGTCTGGGACTAAGCCCAAGCAAAACAAAATGTTTGGTTATCGGCATCAAAAATATAATGACTAATAACTTGCCACGGCTAACAATTAATTGTACTCCAATTGAATACTTCGAGCGAGCCAGCATTTTGGGGCTTACATTTAATTCAACCCTTACGTGGAAAGCTCATATTATTAGAGCAACAGGCAAGATGTACGGGATCCCCAGAAACCAATATCTAATTAAAAACTTTCTCCCGCTTAGAATTTGGTTGCTCAGTGCCAAGATTGCTGACTTCTGTCCTTTTTTATGGAGTTCAAGATTTTAATAATTGTGACCCAGAAAGTCAAAGGAAGCTTCAAGTAGCATTTAATAATATAGGACGTTATATATACATCCGAAAATGAACGGACAGAATATCCGATGTATCAATAAGTATATTTAACTTACCCCTGAAGTCTTGGATGCACGTAAGAAGTCTAATTTTTTTACATAAGATAGTTTGGACCAATTAACCTATGTACCTGTTCCGGAGACTCAATTTTAGTGTTTCAAGAAGAATAAACAATATTGTATGTCAAAAGATCAGACTCTCTTTATCAGAGAAAAATTTTTTCGTATATGCTGTTCGCTGTTGGAATCGACTACCGCATGACATTAAGACTATAAGAAACGTCAAGCAGTTTAGGATTAAATTGCAGTCACACCTAGAAACTAAAATCCATTGAAACTAAATAAATAAAGATGAGTGTAAGCCGGCTCGAGGTCAGGTTTGTAGGAAAACAATTGATTCAGGGAAAAAACAGAATCAATTGTTTTCCTACAAACCTGACCTCGAGCCGGCTTACACTCATCTAAAATTAGAAAGGTCGCCAAAAACAAATCATACTAAATAAATAAAACAATCAAATTTTTTTCTTTTTGCTAACTTGTAACGAGTCCTTTTCGTTCCTCAAGCTTGCTTGGGCTAGGCTCAGGGCTGTCGGAGGTTTGATTCAACAAATTTATTTGGTAGCCTTGGTAAAAATAATAACACTCAGATTATTTGGTATGATCACTGTTCTCCTTTATTCTGAATGGTACGAATACTTAATATTAACAAATGCGGTTTCTTATGTTAACTTCCACGGTTACTCAACTCCCCGCTTCGGCCTTGGGCACCTCCGGCGGCTAAGATATACCGCCTGGCTCCGTCGAGACTAACGCTCTGACACGCCAGCCCTCCGTTTTCGCCTACCTCCTGCAGACCTCTCTACCTTGGGTTTCTCGTTGGCTGGGGTTTACGCCGCAACACGTAGAGACAAGTGCTCGTACTCGTCGGCTCGCCGCACTCGCACAACTTTTCAACCTACTCTGGTCCCTTCAATCTCTCTAATCCTCGAGAGATTCCTTGTTTCCTTGATCCTTCACACACATCCGTATTCGCTCGTTCACTCGGACACTTTTCGACACGCACTCGCAGCAATTCTCCGTAAGACACTGACTGCTCGTCGTTCGCTCCTTGGCCCTTTTATAGCCCTTTATTGCGACTGCTCCCGCTGCTCACGTGCTGCCCAGCAACCCAACTCGTACGCCCTCAGCCGTCTAGAACCTTCGGTACCGGTCGACTGGGCGCTTCTTGTTGTACCTTTTTTTCGCTACGGTACTATCTGGGCGCGCAGACATGACTTTCCATGCACCGATACTTTGCTGGCAGCGCTGCTTGCTCGCTGCCTAGCAACAAGAAGTCCAATCGCCTTCTCGAACATTCTGCGCCCGTCGACAACCAACTTGAGTTCTCGGACTCTTAACTAACGGATCCTTCAGCTCGGCTCAACGGCCTATGCTGGTTGTCGACGCCGCCATTGGTCCGTGCGCCGACTTCGTCGTCTGCGTCGTCCCCTTCTCTGCAACGGCGGAGAATTCGCCTTACTTTCCCTCTCTTACCCGTTTTAACCGTCTTTTTGTGAGGAAACTTATGCCATACGACTACTCACAAACTATTAATGTTAATTATGGATGTCTAACTTAGTTGCCATGTACGTATGAATGTTTAGACTTAAGATAGTTTTTAAGTAGGGATTATAAATGCTCCATTGCAAAATTTATCAACTTTTGTGACTAGCGCTTTCAATTATAAGTATAATGTCCAGACAATAAAGAAAGAAAGTACTCAGGTGATCACTGCTTCTTTCTAGCTTCAATGCCAAACTCTTTTTTAACGATTTACAGATGAGCAATCAAATTTTTTAGCGGCTTGCCTTTGACTTCTGCCATCCTTGTCGTTGAAAGTCCTCTGTAGCACCTTCAGCTACTCTCTGGTCATGATAGTAGCATTTTTAGGGGAACCAGACTTCCTTTATATTCTTAATGTATTCAGAACAGAATAAATTGTGCTTCATGGTACTCCCTCATCCAAGAAATGTAATCATGTGTTCTTTTTTCCATTCTCTTTGTGATTCGCGTAGAAGTGTACAATGCGCTCGGGGAGCTGTCGTTGCATCGAATTCATTTTTCCAAGTACAGTTACAGATAAATGGAAGTGAGTTATGTCAGTTATTTGGGAAAAAAATGATGCAATAAGCTACTTAATTACGAAATAAAGACTTCGTTTGTCAAAGCGTATGGAAACAGGAATCTGGACTAATTTAGTCCAGATTTTTAGTTATCGCCCTTTATTTTGTAACAGAGAAAACTAATTATTTTGTCCATAATAAAATGTTGGGTGGTAAATTGTTTATGGAAACACCCATATATATTCTTGATCAGCATCAACAGCCATGCCCGTCTGTTCGACTGTCCGTCCATCCGTCTGTCATTTTTCCCATCCGCCTGTCTGTATAATCGCGTCGATCTCAGAGACTATACAAAATAGAGCCACCATTTTTTGCATAAGGGCAATTGTATTTCGGATTTTTTAGCTCAGATTTTTCTGACGTATGAATTGTCGGTTGTCTTAATTAGTATTTTCACTTGTCTGATATGCCATAAGAGACTCTCGAATGAGATATCAGACAAGTGTAATAGTTAATCTAAGAAGCACAAAAACATATGATAAAATGCATGAGAAGAAGGATATCTGATCTCTCTTAAGTGTTTATTGACAGCCAACTTAAAAAAATGGGGAAAGTTAACTTCGGGTCGGCTGAAGTTTGTGTACCCTTGCAGCACTTTTTTAACTAATTTGACAAATCCCCTGAAAACAAACAAGCTTTTCTCAATAAGACTACTTTTGTGATTCTACTTTTGTAAGACAGCTATGCTATATAGATGTTCGATTTCGAACAAGCTTAGTGGAATCATGGAAAAGCATAACAAACTAAGAAATACAAAGCTTGGAGGCGTTTTCTTTGAAAACCAAACATTTTTTCTTACCAAGACTATTTTTCCAAACTTACTTTTCTATGGCAGCTATACTGCATAGATCTCCGATTTCGACCAAATTTGGAATCATGGAGATGCATTAAAAACTAGTAAAAATGCAGTTTGGAGACGTTTGCATAAAAAACAAAAAAAAAATTTCTCACTAGATTCAGTTAGAGCCTCGTGGATTAGTATACATCAAGCTAGGCCCAATATCTATATACTCTTAAAAGTACAATCAGATCGGACAAAAGACACCGGAGCTATAAGCGAAACAATTGAGCTGATAAGGGCACTACCCCAGTTTTTAGTCAGGACTAGAACCGCTTAAAGGTCAAAATAATGTTGCCTACATTCAGGATGACAATTTAATAGCTGTTACAAAAACCAGTTATATTCACCTTAACAAATTTAAAAACAAATTAATGAAAACCAGGGATGCAAACCGGTTCTGAGCTGAACCGGTTTTGAACCGAACCGAATCGCTTATTCACGCTGATGAACCGAACCGCAAGCCGAACCGGCTTCCTTTCAGATTTTCTGAACCGAACCGAAAACCACAAATAAAAACGGTTCGGTTCGGTTCAGTTTTCTGACGAGTTTTAACGGAAATTGCTTTCCTCCAGCCAATGATTTTGATTAATTAGGAAATTTGAATCGTTTTCCGAAGATAATTTTCAAACATTTCGTTCGACCCTCTACTTATTTAGCAGGGATGCAAACCGGTTCTGAGCTGAACCGGTTTTGAACCGAACCGAACCGCTTTTTCCCGCTGGTGAACCGAACCGCAAACCGAACCGGCTTCCTTTCAGAATTTCTGAACCGAACCGAAAACCACAAATAAAAACGGTTCGGTTCGGTTCAGTTCTCTGACGATTTTTAACGGGAATTGCTTTCCTCTAGCCAATGATTTTGATTAATTAGGAAATTTGAATCGTTTCCCGAAGATAATTTTCAAACATTTCGATCGACCCTCTACATATTTAGCGTTGTCGGATCGATATAACTTTTAAGGATGACCTGAAGAGAATTTTACAAGTCTTCTGCAATTTCCCGCCGATCTCTTAATTTACCTGTCATCAATCTAAATTTGGTTTTTCATTAGACAATATTTACAATTTTCTGTGGTACTTCTTAACCTTAATTCAATCTTATTCTGCCAATAAATAAGGGCATTCCTCCAGGAACTGATAGACAAGTCCTGAGAATCCGGCATAATAATCTTTGCAGATTGCTCTAAGGATTTTAAAGATATTCGAATCGATTATAGGAATCAAATTTCAAAAATGATCGAATAGCGACTTCACCGAAATCATTTTTAATGTGCCTTTGTGAACCACTGAACCGAACCGAAACCGCGGTTCATTTAATTTCAAAAACCATGTTATGAACCGAACCGGCGGTTTAGAAACTGTGCGAACCACTGAACCGAACCAGTACTTATTTTCGAGTGGTTTGCATCCCTGATGCCAGCCAAGTTGACCTTTTCCATTTTGGCCAAAAAAAACGTTTGAAATCGTCGCACGGAAGCGCTCTCCATTCACAGTAACTTACCTGAGTTCGCCATCTTTAAACAAAAAAGAAAGTCGGTCAAGCCCGAACTATGCTATAGTTGCATTACTTTTATAAAGTGTTACATTTTTCTCAGATGCATTTATAGGTCTACTACCCTGGAATCTTTATCCAAGGCCAATATCTTGGAAACGGAAACTAAGATATGACTGTGACGTGTCATCTCGTGTTCAGCATGGGTTTGTCTACACGAATTGTTTTAAGATGCTCGGGAAGCTTTGAACCAAGGCTGCAAACCGGTCCAGAACCGAATCCCTGAGAACCGGTTCGGTTAGGCTTTTTCGCGAACCGGACTATGAACCAGGCGCCTTTCATTTTTGACTCCTCGAACCTGAACCCGAACTGAACCACTTTTTCGAAAAATAAAGTTCGGCTTCATGAGAGGTTCGGCTTAATGAGAGTTTTCAAAATGCGACAATAAATGACTCAACGTCTGATTGCGAAGACGAGAAGTTTATGAAAGCAATTAACAAATATAGAATATGAAATCTGTGAATGATGTTATAGATTCCTTTGATACCAGCAACTCTGGGATCAGTTGAACGTGCATTTTCAATACATAAGTTTGTTTTTCTGATTTAAGAGCTAGTAGAGATGCACAGCGACTGGATGATATAATGCTAATTAAACTAAGCTAAGCGTTTTCTAAAAGCTGATAATTGAAATAACTTAAGCAATGATCAATATGATTAAGCATATGGATAGAAGGTATATATGTTTCATTTTCAACTTATTAATAAATCAAAAGACAAACTATTTTATTATGTGCAAGCAAACCAAGGTTCGAACCAGAACCTTGGGTTCAGGGGTTCCAAGAACTGGTCCGCGAACCGAACCCTGAATTTAAAAATGGGTTCGAACCCCCGGACCAAACCTCATGGATAATTCAAATGGTTTACAGCCTTGCTTTAAACTGTAGAACAGTGTTATCAGTTGACCAAATTGAGTGTATATAATACAAGGAACCACATAATAAAACTGAATCAAATTGTTGTTGTCGTATTAACAATTGTTTTTGGCGGATTGATTTATTCTGGCTAATGTTATATTTCATATATAAAATATCGGTTATGTAAAAAGTATTTTTTACGCTTTCAGCCCAAAAATATCCACCGGTTCCGTATCCGTAATTCATTTCTGCGTAAGTCTTTGCACTCTTATTTTGAAATGTGAAGACCCTTTTGGTAGTAGCAAGCATTATTTTTTTATGCTAACTTTTGGCTTAAATTATTAACTGACAGTTGAGTGAGTTACAAGCCCAGAGAAGATTCCGATTGCGACTGCAGGCTGGCACCAAGCAAAGATACAACAAATAAGGTAAGGTGTACTTTTTTTATGTACAGAGCATTTGTGCGAAGAACCTCACACTTCAAGAGTTCGAGAAACACTGTACGTTTTAAGTACTTTGAGCATACTGCGAGCTCCCAATCTTAATTGTAGCACTATGCACTTATAAATAGTGCCTTCAAACTTGGTTTTTGTTTGGTTTTACTTCTCATGTTGAGAATGACCCCAGCGCCCGATCGTAGACACCCGAACGCAGCCCCGAGTGAGCGGCAGCTAGCAGAGAGCAGAAGCTATTTAGTGCCCGTTCAACCCCAGAACGAGACGCAGAATGGCATGCACCTGCTACCGAGATCTTTCCATTGACTTTTAGTAAAGCAAATTATTTTTGATTTATGCTTTCTTATTATATTTATTTTGTTAATTGTTGTTCTATTAATTATACACATTTTGTTAGTAAATAATTGTGGGCTTAAAAAATTGGATTTTATTTATTCCAGCAGTTAATTTATTTGAAAAAAACCAACAAGATTACAAATAATGCATTTAAAAATGCACTGTTTAATCCATAACAATAATACAATTTAGATTTTTGTGCCTTTGGCTTGGATTTGGATTCATTCGATTACGGTTTTCTTAGCTTAATGTCTTCCTACTTGCATTTCCGCGCTGTTGGAGTTGCTGTTGTTGCTGCAAATACAAGTATGTACATATTTGGCGCGCGCTTGTATTAATACCGTACAAAAATTAATGTTCCATTTATCAATGTCGTTAGCTTTCAAATAATTTTCCCAATTTTGATCTAAATCAAGGGACTATATCGGATAGCCCCTTTTATGTGTTTGCCAAAAGAATTGTAAGATAACTGGAAATTTGCAAATGTGTGTAAGTAAGAGAGGTTTTAAAACGTGGGGCATAAGTGGGGGGCACTTGAACATAGAAATGGAGAGGGATGTGAATGGCCATATCCTCTTGAGTTCACAATACACCAAATTCATTCACAGATCGATATTTGCCCATTTTGCTTCTTTATGACTAAGAAATTAACTCTAAAAAACCCAAAAACTGGTGAAAGGCCGTTAGAATGTGACAGGTACAACGGGTTACCTGTTCGGGGTTTTGCGGAAACTGCCGCGACAAAAGATATCGCAGCGTACGGGGAAATACCGGAAGCATTGCAGCCGCGAACTGTTGTGTCGAATCTACCTACTTAATATGTAAAAAAATATCTCAACTGGATCAGCCTCTCAGCACAGGTGCACAAAAATGCTATTTTCATTCATGAAACTGGACTAATGTGGACTTTTATTTTATTCTTTTTTAATTTGTTTTATGATTAGACCCTTTTTAGAAAAAAAACATAAATAGTCAGAGGGCGTTTGCATATAAATTAGTTAACATCGATTCTCCGAACGATAAAGTGTACTTAGTGTTGTTGAGTTTAATGAACTTTTGTTAAGATTAAATAGATTTTTGATTTTTAACCGGATCCAAAAAAAAAAGGACCTATTTTTGCTGTGCTTTTGTGTGTTTTGTGTTTAAAAAATATTTATATAACTAATGTAACGAATGTGTTCTATAATGTTGTGAACTAGACATAGAAGATACCATTTTTAAAATCGCAAGTCATAGTTAAATATTTTAATCCTTTTCCTTTTTTTGACATATTTATAATCATTTTTATTGAATCGTACACAAAATAGTCTTTTTTAAGACTCTTGTGTTGATTTTATTTTAACGTTTTCAGGTTTCTTAATATATTTTACAGTATATAAAGCTTTGATTAATTTGATTGATCATTGAATAACTAAAATTAAATATTAAAATTAATAAAGTGACAAGTGACATACGCGCGGACAAGCGAAGAAGTGGATTAAAGTGTGCAGTTAAGACATGTATGAAAAGCTACAGGGACGGCTCAGAGCATTTCCCAGTAAGACCCTTTAGTTTCCTTAAAAATGAGGAAGTACGTCGCCAATGGCTTTCAAAGTGCAACTTGCACCATGTTGATAATATTGACAATGCAAACTTGCTAATTTGATTTTAAAAAAAAAAGTGTTTGGGAAAAAAGAAATTAAAGGGAGGTGCGATGCCGACTCTGCGATTGTTTGATGAGCCCAATTTAAAATTAAAGTATGGGTAGTCCAGCAGGCAGCAATGACCCGTTTTCCTTTTTAAATGAAAACGAAGCAAAAGATATTAGCATGGAATGCGTAGATATTGCAGAGAGGCCCATGAATAATATTACTCTTATTAGAAAAGATTATAATGATTACGAAGCAAATAAAGCTGATGGAGATAAACCAACTGATGAAGTCGAATTTTGCACAAATTGCATAAAAAAAGAGCTGAATGAACAGTTTTATAGAAATAAATATTGGGACATAGCCAAAAAGTTGGAGAATGAAAAAGTAAAGAATAAATTTTGCAACAAAAAGATCAGACAGCTTAAGATTCTGTTAAGAAGCAAAAAGTTAAAAAAACTTAAATATTGTAGAGACAATTCTTTGTCGCTCGCTTTACACGAGCGCCAAGCACACGACAAGAGCGAGATAAAAATAGACAAATAGAGAGATGCTGCAAGCCTCTCTTAATTTAGTTTCTACACTATTGCTTATTATCTACTTGTAAACAAACTTCATGTATTCTATCTTAATATCTAAGTATCTGCTCCAACATTCCGGCCCCGTTCAAGCTCTATGGGGCTTTAACCACAGGTGGTACGGCTAGCTTATGAATTGGCCGTTTGAGCACTGCGCAAACTCTCTATTTAAATCATTTTGAGGAATCCCCAAAAAGAGCCAGGTCGTCTAAGGGCACATTTTCCAGACTGCCCAGGTCTTTAAAGAATGGTTTGCCCAGATGCTCAGGGTGAGTTTCCTAAGAGGTGCAGGGCAGTCGCATAGAAGTTGATGGAGCACGCGCATCCTGGTGGCCATTTGACCGATTGTGCAGTGCCCCGCTATGACTCCTACCATAGTTCTCATTATGTTCTTGCTAAAGTGTACGAAATGGGAAGTTCTTTTAGGTGAGAATCTAGGCCAGAGAGATCGTGAGATGTGACAACCGGGTGCGAGATCCCATTATCGTGATTCCTGCAGGGGTATTTGAATGTCCGTTACCGCCTGCGTCGCTGGCAGCGCTGAGCCGCTCCTAGCGCACTCGTGTGCTCCCTCGTTTCCCGGTATGCCTGCGTGACCAGGCACCCAGACGAGGGTGATAGAGTGCTGTTTTATTTGGTTCAGTGCTGTTGCCGTGCTGCTGTCTAGGACGGTCTTTGTGGCGTTTGATGACAGGGCCCTAATCAGGCAGGCGGCTAAATTGATATACACCTTGGATGAAACTCCAAGGAACATTTTAATGTTGGTCGACATCCTGGCTGTATATCAAGGTGTATATCAATTTAGCCGCCTGCCAGATAGCATAAATCTCTGCCTGGAAAACGCTACACCAGTTTGGTAGACGGAATGAGAGCTGTGTTGCAAGTTCTTCGGAGAAGATGCCTGCTCCTGTGCCTTCATCCGTTTTCGAACCGTCTGTATAGATAGATAGCTCGTTTTCCCTGATGGTAGTGTCCATTCCTCTCTCTCCGGGAACCGTGTTTCAAAGTTGTCGTTCCATTTCTAAACTGGTGTGCATTAGTCACTTCCCTTTGCCTCTGCACTTATTCCTACTTCCTGTAGGATACTGCTGTGGCCTGAAGTTGATGTTTTAAGAAGTTTAAGTTCCCGGAGTCTTACTGCGCTTCTCGAAGCTTCGTACTTCAAGAAATTGTCTACTAGTTTCGGGTTCATAATTACATCCAGCGCCGCCTGGGGGGTGGATCGCAGGGATCCTGTAATGCCCAGGCAAGCTGCTCTTTGTACCTTATGGAGGTTGCTTAGGTGGGATTTGGTGTTAGCCGCCTTCCACCATACCAGTGCTCTATAGGTAAGGATAGGTCTGACGACCGCTGTGTATAACCAATGAATGATATACGGTTGCAGTCCCCACTTCGTACCAAAGGTCTTTTTGCTGTCATAGTACGCGCCTAATGGCTCCTTCATTCTTTCCTCAGAGTTTCTCCTTCAAGAGAGATTTGAGTCAATAATGACGCCCAGATACTTTGCTTCGTTGACCCGATTGAGCTGCGTTCCCCCTATGGGTGGGAGTGTGAACTCAGGGATCCTGTATCTCCTTGTGAACAGCTCCAGTTGGGTCTTCTGTGGGTTAACCCCTAGACCGTTCTGGTGTGCCCATCTTAGGGTTCTACCAAGAGCTGATTCTAATAGCTCACTGATTGTCGATAAGAATTTACCCGTTACCATTAGAACCAGGTCATCTGCAAATGCTGTCACCCTACATCCGTTACACTTCAAGGTAAGAAGAAGCACGTTGAGAACCAGGTTCCAAAGAAGCGGGAAATGACTCCCCCCTGCGGAGTGCCTCTCGATTTGCTTCTTCTTACGTTGCCTGCACAGAGAGTAGAGTTGATTACTCGACTGCTAAGCATGTTCCTTAGCCAGTGAGTAATCATCGGGTGTGAGCCGATATTAGCAAGAGCTGCCGTAATCGACTCGGTCCTGACGTTGTAGAAAGCTCCCTCGGTGACGAGGAAGGCCGCCAACGCAAACTCTTTCTGATTAAGCGATTCCTCAATGCTCTTTACCACTTCATGTAGTGGGGTGTCAACAGATCTACTGTGGTATGCACACATATAGAGTACCCACTGTACCCAGTACATTTTATCTAACACACATTGTTACACTTTGTTGCAATGTTTATGTACATTCAAGTCCCACGCTCAAAGTCAAAGTAATATGATCCTTCAAACTTCATATGTGCTGCGTCGGCATATTTAGCATAAGCTGGCGGCGCAGTTAACATGAGCCAATTTATGTGCACATATCACTCTCTCCCGCACAGCGCCGCTCTGAGCGTTGTGTAGATAATAAACACATAATATAGTCGCTCCGCTGCCAGCGTTTCTGACAGCGCAGCTGAGCGACTTTAGCTTAAGCAAAACGTAACATAATTCTAAGCAAGCAATCTGAAGTTGGTGCCAAGAGCAAACACATCGAATACCGAGTGCACTTTGTGCCTCGCTTAATAAAGTTAATAAATAAAAACTCAACAACTTGACTAAGTTTATTTCACTGGATTGGCCTGGACCGTGATTATTGGTCTAAATAGACCTGGACCTGGACCAACAAAAATAAATTCTAAGGAGCCGCAGCGGAATAACCAATCTGCCTATATATGGGGATCGGCCCAACAGAAGCAAAAACTATGAACGACAACAATAACAGCAGCAGCAACAACAATGCAATCTATTTGCATAACAACAATTTCAACTACAATTGACGACATCATCAGAAGCAACAACAGCAGCAGCAACATTAACCGAAATCGAAATATATAACAACAACTGCAACAACAACAGCGGCAGCAACAAATATAAACGAGTACGTACTACAGTGAAAACAAATATTAACGATTTGTCTATGTCTAGACATCAACAACCAGAGCACATCGCTCTTCAAGATTCTGCTCCCATCGAGCAAAGGGACGCACCCACCTTACAAGAGGCTCTAGAGGTGTATCCCAACGATGGACCACGCCCACTCACAATAGCTGAGTACAGGGCACGCCAGCAACATAAAAGACACCCTGAAGAACTGGAAGAAACCAAAACAGCTTTGCAGAAGAGCAAAGTAACGCAAATAAGGCTGCAGTAATGCGAATGCCCTATTTTGCTTTTATTTTTAATAACAAACAGCAAACCACAAGCGAATGAGTACAATCTCTGCTTGTAAATTACTAAACCCTGATAGGCTTTTACTAACAACATATTTCTGGTATTTATTTATATAGAGCACAATAATGTAAATATTGTAAGTAATGTCGTATGTCTCCTACCTAACACAATTTTCATTTCAACAATAAAAAAATCTTTTTTTCCGAATATAAATTTGAAACATAACAAAGATACGAAATTTTTTTTTAAATTCAAAAGTCATGACAGATAAATAATATCAATTTTTCATATATATTCAAAAGAAGATAAACGTAAAGTATAAAACTGGATTCAGAAATAATAAATGGAAACAGGATTTCGAAAACGAGTCCCCCAATTAACGTAAAAACAAATTTACCAATTATGTTGGACCATACGTCAAAAGTTGCGGATTCAAACGCAATCGTTATAAATACGATCGAGAATCAGAATAAAGTTTGAAAAATCTTATAAATGCATAACTCAAAACAGACTCGTACAAGAGGTTACTGTGAAAAAACATGCAACCATATTGGTAGATTGCTTTAATCAAGCACGAAAAACCATATACGACCATAAAGATATATTAACAAACACACATTGGTCTCAGGTATCTAAAGTTTTAATCAAATTTCGATCAAACTTAATATCGGTAAAAACAAGACATAACTTAGACATTTCAATACCAAACATTATAAATACCGATCCAACAATCGAAACAGGTGAACAACCAGAATCGATAGATCAAGAAATAATTGACACAGAAGATGAAACAGAAACAGAAATAGACGAAAAAAAATTAACACGATTTGACAATTCCAGCGGAAATAACATTACCTGAGTTGTCTGATCAAGAAGATTCGGCTTTAACTTCGACTTCTAGCGAAATCGAACAAAAACCATACACAATGACTGACACATCAGGCGCCGACAGGGCGTATATAAGAGAAATAGCTCAAGCAAAAAATTGCATCTGCAAAGATTTTTAACAGCAGTCAAATTGGTAAACCTTACAAAAGGACCATATGAAAGACTGGCTGTAGAAGTGATAAAATCAAAAATAGTCGGCTCAACGCTATACAAAGTCCAGAATGAAACAACAATCGACGCGATTATCCAAAAGTTGCAGGCTACGATTATCGGTGAAACATCCGATGTAGTCAAGGCCAAAATAGCAAATGTTTTCCAAAAGGGAAAAACAGCAACACAATTTACAAACGAAATAGAAAACTTACGTAAATTGTTAGAATCGTCATATATCGATGAAGGACTTAGTGCAGAGTATGCTGATACCTTCAACACAAAAGAGGCCATAACGACCATGATCAAAAACTGTGAGCATGGCAAGTTGAAAATTATTTTGGAAGCAGGCACGTTCAAAACAATGAACGAAGCCATTACCAAATACATACATTGTAGTACAGAAATGACGGGCAACGCAAGCTCGGTACTATATACCCAAAGAGGACATGGCTATATAGGTAATTACTTCAGAGTTAATTACCGTGGAAGAGGTAACTTCCATAATATTAATAATTACCAAAACAATAATGGTTACCAAAATAACAACTACAGAGGTAACAATAGAGGCCGTGGAAATTCCAATATATTCCAATATATTTCAAGATATCGATCTTACTAATATAACACAGATAGCAGGAATAGGAAAAGGATCAACAAAATAACTTGGTCAAACATTTCTCGAATTGAGAACAGGTAACCACATTATACCATACAACTTACATATAGTAACAACTGATTTTCCAATACCAGGAAATGGAATTCTTGGATTAGACTTTATAAAAACATTCAATGGTCTACTCGACTTCACTCCAGAAAGCGATTCTTTTATACAATCTATCATTGTATCATTTTATACAATTTAAAACAATTTACAATCTTCAATACACATCCCAATTGTCTATAATACAGACAGCAACGAAATCGTTATTCCATGTCGATCCGAAGTAATAAGACAAATTACACTTAATACAGATGACGAAGAGATTCTAATACCTAATCAAGAAATTCAAAAAGGTATTTTCATTGCAAATACAATTTCCAATACAAAAAATGCATTCGTTCGCATACTGAATACAACGAACAAAACTCAAGTTCTAAAATTAGACAAACTCCAATATGAACCACTTCAAAATTATGAAATATTACAGATAAATGATCCACAAAGAAAGGAATTAGTATTATCTCAGTAAAAAAAAGAATTTTCCGTCACAATACAAAGACGTTTTGACAGAATTGTGTTCGAAATATACAGACATATTCGGATTGGAAACAAAACCAATTACGACAAATAATTTCTATGACCAAAAATTGAGATTGAAATATGATGAACCACTTATATAAAAAATTACAGAAACCCCCATAGTCAGAGAGATGAAATTGTAAAGCAAGTTGAGAAATTAATAAAAGATAACATTGTAGAACCATCAGTGTCAGAGTACAACAGCCCATTGCTTTTAGTTCCAAAAAAATCACTATCTGATTCAAACACAAAAAGGTGGCGTTTAGTGGTTGATTACCGTCAGATAAATAAGAAACTATTGGCAGATAAATTCCCATTACCAAGAATAGACGATATTCTAGACCAATTGGGAAGAGCTGAATATTTTTCATGTTTAGATTTAATGTCTGGATTCCATCAGATAGAATTAAACGAAGATTCAAGAAACATAACTTAATTTTCAACGAGCAACGGCTCTTATCGTTTCACCCGATTAAAAATAGCACCAAATTCTTTCCAAAGAATGATGACAATGGCATTTTCAGGATTAAATCCCTCTCAAGCGTTCCTTTATATGGACGATTTAATAGTCATCGGTTGCTCAGAAAAGCACATTTGAATTGTGCAGAAAACATAATTTAAAATTATACTCCGAAAAATGTACATTCTTCATGCATGAAGTTACATTTCTAGGCCATAAATGCACTAGTCAAGGAATTCTACCGGATGACAAAAAGTATGAAGTCATACAAAATTATCCAGTACCTACTGACGCAGACAGTGCTAGAAGATTCGTTGCATTTTGTAACTATTATCGTCGATTTATCAAAAACTTCGCGGATTATTCCCGCCACATTACATACTTATGTAAAAAGAATGTTAAGTTCGAATGGACACCTCAATGTCAAGAAGCTTTCGATTATTTAAAAGAAAAATTAGTGTACCCGACATTACTGCAATATCCAGATTTTTCCAAAGAATTTTGTATCATCACGGATGCAAGTAAACAAGCTTGTGGAGCCGTATTAACTCAAGAAAGCAACGCACTACAACTTCCTTTTGCATATGCTTCACGATCATTTACCAAAGGTGAATCTAATAAAAACACCACAGAACAAGAGTTAACTGCAATACATTGGGCAACAAATTATTTCAGACCATATATATATGGAAAACATTTTACAGTTAAAACAGATCATAGACCACTACGTTTCTATTTTCAATGACAAATCCAAGCTCAAAATTAACAAGAATGAGACTTGATTTAGAAGAATACCAATTTACAGTCGAATATCTTAAGGGAAAGGACAATCATGTTGCAGATGCGTTATCTAGAATAACCATTGATCAACTCAAAGAAATACCAAAATAAATCCTAAAAGTCACTACAAGAAGCGAAAGTAGACATAAAAAATCCTGCGCAGGAATAGATTCGGAATTGCACAAGCAACCGAACACTTCGAAGCCCAAAATATATAACGTCATTCGAAATGAAGATGTTAAAAAAGTAGTGACCTTGCAAGCAAATTTATTAAAATGTTTCTTGAAACATGGAAAAAAAGTAATTGCAAGAATTAGTGTTGATGACCTATATACTAATGGAGTTTTTGATTTAGATCAATTTTTCCAAAGGCTTGAAAAAGATGCCGGTATACATGGAATTATTCAACTAAAAATGGCACCGTGTGAAGAAATCTTTGAACACGTTTCAATTGATTCTTTTAAAAATATGGGCAATAAAATACTAAAAAAATCTAAGAGTAGCGCTACTCCAGCCGGTGACCACAATAAAAAATGAAAATAAAAAACAAATCAAAGAAATAATGTCTACATATCATGATAGTCCAATACAAGGAGGGCATACAGGAATAACAAAAACGACGTCGAAAATAAAACGTTATTTCTATTGGAAAAACATGTCACGAGATATAAAATCTTACGTGAGAAAATGTCAAAATTGTCAAAAAAGTAAAATTACTACCCATACTAAAACTCCTTTGACAATAACTGAAAGTCCATTAATGGCATTTTATGGAGTAATAGTGGATACGATCGGTCCATTACCAAAATCAGAGCAAGGAAATGAATGTGCTATCTCTTTAATTTGTGACTTAACAAAATACTTTGTTTGCCATACCAATACCTGACAAAAATGCTAATACAGTAGCAAAAGCAATTTTTGAATCTTTTGTTCTAAAGTACGGTCCGATGAAGACGTTCATTACGGACATGGGAACGGAATATAAGAATTCAATTATCAAAGATTTATGCAAATACCTTGGCATTCAAAACATAACATCGACAGCCTACCATCACCAGACGTTAGGAACTGTTGAAAGAAACCATAGAACACTCAACGAGTACATTCGTTCTTACATATCGGTTGTCAAAACTGATTGGGATGTTTGGTTATTATACTTGAATATTGTTTTAATACCACACCATCCACAACACACAATTATTGTCCCTATGAATTAGTATTTAGCAGAAACCTAGAGTTAACAAATCATATAATAGCATGGATAACCACATTAATCCATTATATAACGTAGATGACTATGCAAAAGAGTCAAAGTATAGATTAGAATTAGCATATAAGCGAGCTAGAATTATATTAGAAGAAAATAAGAGGAAAAATAAGGAACTGTATGATTCTAAAGCAAAAGATATAAGTTTATCAATAGGAGAAAAAGTTTCATTAAAAAACGAATCAGGCCATAAATTAGATTTTAAATATTTATATTTTAATATTTTTAATATTAGTCAAATATGCGCCGTTTTGTTCGATGACGAGTTCCCAACGAGATGCCAACTTCATAATGCCCCTCTTATAGAAGCTCGCTTCCCTATTGTCAAAAAACTCGGAGAGCCCATTTTCACAGGACTCTCTTGTGGCCAACTTCCGACTACCAAGCTCGTTCTCCATGGACAGAAATAGGTGGTAGTCACTTGGTGCGAGATCCGGACTATACGGTGGATGCAAAAGAACCTCCCATCCGAGCTCCCGGAGCTTCTGGCGCGTCACCAAAGATGTGTGTGGCCTGGCGTTGTCCTGATGGAAGACAATTCGGCCTCTGTTGATCAAAGATGGCCTCTTCTGCATGAGTGCTGCATTCAAGCGGTCCAGTTGTTGGCAGTACAGGTCCGAATTGAGCGTTTGGCCATAGGGGAGCAGCTCATAGTGGATGATTCCCTGCCAATCCCACCAAACACACAGAAGAACCTTCCTGGCCGTCAATCCATGCTTGGCCACCGTCTGGGCAGCTTCACCGCTTTTCGACCATGACCGTTTGCGCTTCACGTTGTCGTAAGTGACCCACTTTTCATCGCCAGTCACCACCCGCTTCAAAAACGGGTCGATTTTGTTGCGATTCAGAAGCGATTCGCATGCATCCATACGGGCCAAAATGTTTTTTTGCGTCAAGTCGTGTGGCACCCATACATCGAGCTTCTTTTTGAATCCAAGCTTCTTCAAATGGTTTATAACGGTTTGATGACTCATGCCCAGCTCTTGGCCGATGCTACGGCTGCTACTATGCCGGTCTCTTTCGATCAATTCAGCGATTTTATCGCAATTTTCGACGACAGGCCTTCCGGACCGTGGCGCATCTTCGATCACCTCTGCACCAGAACGAAAACGTTGAAACCATCGTTGTGCGGTGGAAATGGAAACTGTATCGGGTCCACAAACTGCACAAATTTTATTGGCAGCATGAGATGCATTTTTGCCTTTATCGTAGTAGTACCGTAAAATATGCCGTATTTTCTCTTTATTTTGCTCCATGTTTGCGACGCTATAACTCACGAACGACTAAAAACAAACAACAATAAATCAAACACGTGTTAGCGCGTGAAAAGAGCTTTCCAAAAAGCTCTAGCGTGAACCGATGCGACGAATACAACTAGAACTACGCGCTTGCAAAGACAAGCTTGCGGAAATACCGCAAGACTTTTTTGTTTTATTTTTTTTATATATATTCGCACAATAAAAAAAAAAAAAAAAAAAAGATATATATACAATAATTAACACTAAAATAACTTAATTTTATTACGTTAATTTTCAAAAGGAGGGAGATGTGGTATGCACACATATAGAGTACCCACTGTACCCAGTACATTTTAACTTACACACATTGTTACACTTTGTTGCAATGTTTATGTACATTCAAGTCCCACGCTCAAAGTCAAAGTAATATGATCCTTCAAACGTCATATGTGCTGCGTCGGCATATTTAGCATAAGCTGGCGGCGCAGTTAACATGAGCCAATCTATGTGCACATATCACTCTCTCCCGCACAGCGCCGCTCTGAGCGTTGTGTAGATAATAAACACATAATGTAGTCGCTCCGCTGCCAGCGTTTCTGACAGCGTAGCTGCGCGACTTTAGCTTAAGCAAAACGTAACATAATTCTAAGCAAGCAATCTGAAGTTGGTGCCAAGAGCAAACACATCGAATACCGAGTGCACTTTGTGCCTCGCTTAATAAAGTTAATAAATAAAAACTAAACAACCTGACTAAGTTTATTTCACTGGATTCGCCTGGAAACACACCGACTTCTACACTACCCTTAAGGAAGGCGTGCTGCGCACCGCTGAACATTCGTGGTGTGAGCTTGCTTCTCAGGTGGAGGTCCAGGAGTCTTTCCATCGTTTTTTAAAGAAACTATGATAGACTGATGTGTCTGTAGTCTTTCGGAGAGCTGTGGTTTATCTTCCCTGCCTTGCGGATGAAGACCACTCTCACCTCTCGCCAGCTTTCTGGGATGTACCCCGTGAGGAGACAACCCTTGAAGATCTTGGTTAGCCATGGCAGTAGATTCAAGATTGATTGTTGCAGCATGACTGGTCGGATGTCATCCGGTCCTGGTGATTTAAAGGGTTGGAATGACTTGATAGCCCAGATTATCTGTTCTTCAGTGATGATTTCGTCAATCATCGTCGTGTCTCTTTCCCCAGGTGCCTCGCAGATTTGTAGCTCAGTTGACCCGACCGAAAATGTGTGTTCACGAGCAGTTCCAGAGGCTCTTGGCTTTTTTTTTTGCATACGTTCCGTCCGGGTTACATGGTAACTTCGGGTTGGATGGATCTTTAGCCAGCACACGTCGAAGTCTGGACGCTTCACTGGTGCAGGCAATATCCTCGCAAAATTTAGCCCAAGAGTCTCTTCTTACCTTCCGACACGCCACTTTGAATTTCGAGAAACCGAGTCGGTATGCGTGCCAGTCTTCTTGCTTGTCGGTCGATTTTGCTTTATTGAAGAGCTTTCTCGTTTCCTTCCTAGACTGGCCGAGCTCCGTTGTCCACCACACTTTGTGGTTGGGCTTTGGGGGTCGACTAACCGGGCAGGATTTAAGAAACGCCCTGCTTAGCACGTCTGTTATCGTCAGGGTGCATTCTTCAAGTGCGCCAGGCTGCAACAACTCTCCGTCCGGAGGGTCGGGGAGTGTTTGACTGACAGTTCTTGCTAATTTTTCCCAGTTTGGTCTTTTAGGATTCGTATAGGGAGCTGGTTTCTCTCTGCACCAGTTGACATCGAACAGTATCCTGTAGTTTTCCGAATAGGAGCACTTAGTGGATACATGCCAGTTGTCAACGGTCAGAGAGCCTCTGCTTAGCGCTACGGTTATGTCTATAACCTGAGCACGATCCTTATTCCGGAAAGAGGGGTGTTCTCCCCTGTTACACAGAATAAGGTTTGTCCTCAAAATGTAGTCCAGCAGTGCCTCTCCTCTCCTGGTGGGCATTCGCATCGCACCCCAGGACATCTTCGATGCCCTCTTTCTGCGAGTGCCAAATGAAGGCTCTGATCTTTAAGCCAATACAATAATGCACTTTAGATTTTTGTGCCTTTGGCTTGGATTTGGATTCTTTCTGTTGGAGCAGATACTTAGATATTAAGATAAAATACATGAAGTTTGTTTACAAGTAGATAATAAGCAATAGTGTAAAAACTAAATTAAGAGAGGCTTGCAGCATCTCCCTATTTGTCTATTTTTATCTCGCTCTTGTCGTATGCTTGGCGCTCGTGTAAAGCGAGCGACAAAGAATTGTTTCCTTAGGCCACTCCTGTGGTCAACGTTTTGCTTGTAAATTACTTGCGATAGAGTACTGGCTGCAGCCAGACATTAAATCTTGAAACCGACATCAAAGTGCTTTTGCTTTGTGCAAGGCAGCCATCAAGCCAACTGGATCGGCGTTCATTAATTTGTAATCTCATTTCGTGAAAACTCTCACGGAATTTTCATTGGCACCCGAGCAGGGACTTCAATCGAGTTTTCGTAGAAAATCCAGACAATTTCTTGTGAAAGTGCACCTTGGCTTGTATCGGCACAAGCACAAGAATTGTCTTGGATTGAACTCGCTTGTTGGCTGGCTTTGCTGGTGAATTTTTTGGAGTGAGTCTCAACCAGCGCTTGGCTCTTGGATCACATCAAAAGGAAAGTTTGAAAGAAAACTTAATGAGAATCCAGGTATTTGGAGACAAAAATTGAAGTTGATAAAAATCCACAGTTTGTGTGTGTATTCGTTTAGTGCAACCTGCTAAGAGCAGAGAAATCAATTTTTGGCACTCAGATTATTGTATGCTATATCAAACATATAGTGAAATCAAAGTGAACCGCCTTCTAAACAATTGAATCAAAATATACAAAACTTGTGCTAAATCTGATGTTTCATTGGTCAATTTTCCGCTGTTGTGTGTAGCGAGGGCTTACTGTTCGAAGCATAACCAAAATCAGTGTGCAGTTATTTGGATTACCGTTCATTCTCGTGGATTTTGGGTGTCCACTGTGCGTTGAGACATTAACGGTTATCGCTGCTGAACATCGACAACTTGTGTCTTAGTTTATGCATTTGCTGTTGCTAAGCGAAATTTGGGCTGATGCAGTTTTTAGTTCCAGTTTTTAGTTCCCTTTCTGCGTGGGCTTTGCTTTGGTTTGGAGAGTGCAGCTGTTGCGTCATACAAATTAAATTTGGTTTCGAGTTGAATTATTATTATTAATCGATGGCTGGTGATGATGCGGTACCCAAGGCCTCGAAGTCCAGCGCAAAGCTAGCTTCAGCATTGCAAAAATTTTATAAGGTGTTTAGCGATATAAGGCGTTTGAAAATTTAAGAATTTTATAAGTCTTTTCGAAAGCTTAGTTCACAATGACTCATCATCAACAAACGTTGAAAAGTTCAACCATTTAATTTCTTGCCTTTCGGATGAAGCATTGGGAACTGCAACGACTTTTCAAATCATAGACTGCAATTATGAAAAGGCGCTTCAAAGCTTAAAGTCTGTCTATGATAACAAATGCCTCATTTTCTTCGACACTATTTCTCAGTTGTTTGATATTCCTCACATGCCGAAACCTTCCGCCTCAAGTCTTAGAGGTCTAATAGACAATATATCGGCTTTATATTCGTCTTTGTAGTCACAGGGTAGCGATGCAGACATTGCTAACGCTATATTGATACAATGGCAATGTCCAAAGTTGATCACACAACCAAATCGCGCTTTGAAGATCATCTTGATTATGACAAGTTGCCATCTTGGGCGGATTGTGCAGCCACCTTGAATAGACGCTACCAGCATTTGGCGGCTGAAGAGTCCACAAAAAGCAAATCCAAACCCCAACAGTTCAAACTACAACAGGAATATATCAAAGGAAACACAAGAGCTTCGTTTTCTTGTTCTAAAAGTGAACAAAAAAAAGTCTGATCCTACATGTACCTATTGTTCAGGTGCGGATCATAGCCTTGTGAGTTGCCAGTCATTTAGCGTTTTTCCTCTTGTTCAGCGGTTTGACTTTGTCAAACAGTAGCGCTTATGTATTGTTTGTCTAAGGTCAGGACAAACTGTGGCTAAATGTAAGGGATCGAAATGTCGGGTGTGTTTCAAACCACATCATACTCTGCTACACAGATACGAGGTGGGAGGAGCTCAGGCCACTGATTCTGCTGTACAGCAACAGGCTTATGTAAGTCTTGTGTTGAGTAACTATAATGTAATCTTGGCTACTGCTGTTGTGAAGTTAAAGGATAGATTTGGTCAGTTTCAGCCTACGCGTGCAATTCTAGACTCTGGCTCTCAAATTAACTTTATATAAGAGGATTTGGCCCAGCGTCTTCGAAGACGTCGCCAAAATGCTTCTCTGAACATTGTAACTGTTGAAGAAACTACCGCTGCCATAATGCAAAAGGTGCATACGTCGGTTCACTCTCGAACCAATGAGCATACATTTTCAACAGGTTTTTGGATTTTGGATTAGATTTCAAAATATCAACCGGACCAGAAAGTTCACTCTTCGCAGTGGAATATACTAGCTAATATTGAACTTGCCGACCCTTTATTCCATAAGCCTGCTAAAGTGGATCTGCTCTTGGTCCAAAGCACCCAACAATACAGAAAACTTTGTTAGGTTGGATAGTTTCCGGAAAGAACTCTCAGGGCACCTCTCCTGAAGTATTAGTTTGCAATGTTACAATCGATAGTGACAAAAGTTCTCTCGACAAATTGGTTCAACGGTTATGGGAATTAGAACAGATCCCTGAGAAGTCGAAGGCTGTATATTCACCTGAACAAATAGAGTGTGAACGCAACTTCAAGCAGACAGTACGAAGACTGGAATCTGGAAGATTTGAAGTTAAGTTGCCGTTCAAAATAATTCCAAAGGTACTGGGGCTGTCCTTTGAGTCCTTCGGCGTTTTTTGGCTTTGGAGCGCCGATTGTCAAAGGATGAAACTATGCGAAAAATGTATAATGACTTTATGCAAGAGTATCGAGACCTTGGCCAAATGACATTATTAGCTTCTATTCCTCTAGGACTGCACTACTGCATTCCCATCAGTGCGTCCTTCGTCCTGATACCACCACAGTTGCGTTTAGTTTTTGATGCATCAAGTAAGACATCAACCTCAATATCTCTCAATGAAACATTGATGGTGGGCCCTACTATTCAGAGGGAACTTTATTCGATCCTCGCCAAGTTTCGATTGCATAAGTATGCTTTAACAGCCGACATCTCGAAAATGTACCGTATGTATGTAACGTACGGTACTGCATCTGCGCCTTATTTGGCTATTCGTTGTTTTGTAGAATTGGCAGAGATACATTCGGAGTCTCATCCTGTTGCGTTGCAAAGATTTTGTTACAGGATTTGTGGCGAAATAAATTAGATTGGGACGAAGCTATTCCCATCAATCAACACACACAAGCTGGGTCAAATTCAAACAGAACTTATCTGAATTGAACAAGTTATCGGCCCCTCGATGCATGTTTCAATTCGAATTTAAAAATGTGCAAATTTATGGCTTTGCGGATGCATCTAGTCATGAATATGGTTTCTGCATATATGCGCGACAATGGCAATATATTGTGCAGGCTCTTTACAGCCAAGGCTCGAGTAGCACAAATCGTTAGCACAAAATCGATCCCAAGACTCGAATTATGTGCAGTCTATCTTTTAGCGACCCTTTGGTCACAAATTGAGTCTTTATATGAAGATTTCAAAATAGACAGCGTGAATTTTTTGTCGGACTCGCAAGTCACTCTTTATAGGCTTGAAAGAGAACCAAGTTCTTTGGCAACATTCGTTGCCAACAAAGTAGCAGACATTCAGGAATTGACCACAAATTTTGTATTTCGCCACGTACCGTCGGAGTCGAATACTGCAGTTCTGCCCGGTTTGGTTCAATGGTCCTGAATTTTTGTTAAAGGAGTCTACTGAGTGGCCGAATCTGCACCAATTCGAGATATCTCCTGAATTACAATCGTCTGAAAATAAGAAAACTGTGTCAGTTCATTCGGTCACCATGGAAAACCCTAATGGCATCATTGTTTTAATTCAAAGATGCTCATCGTTCACAAAGCTCGTGCGAATAGTAGCATACGTCAACAAATTCATTCAATCAAAGAGGCGAAACCTCGAAAATGTGCTTTCTACAAAGGAGCTACATATGGCGTTCTTGCGAGTGGTGCAGACCATACAAATGTTGGAATTCGGCCGCTAATTTGTCCAATTGGAAAAGGATGAATGTTTGGCTCCCCATCTCCAAATCCGTTTGTACACGAAACGACTGAAGATGGAGTCAATTAGCGGGCTATTCGTGTTGGTGGAAGGTTGCTTAAAGCGCCTATTCAATATGATGCGAAATATGTCTCGAAATTCTGATTTCGTTAATTTGTTTTTGCGTGACCTTCACCTAAAACAAGAAAGAAAGTCGGTCAAGCCCGACTATAGCATACTCTGTACCAACGAAATTATACGCTCAGCATAAATTTTGATGCTGCAGTAGTAGCTGAAAGCAGCGCTGCTTCTGCGCTGCTGCAGCGAACAGTCTTTTTATCATAACTCGAAAACCGTTCATCCAATCTTCACCATTCCTTTGGCTAGTCGATAAGTTATCCATATTACTAAATATATCTAGAAGGAACAACCCACCTATCTTTAAAACTGTAGAGATATGACGTTTTTTCTAAATTGCGGGGGCGGCAGGGGGCGTGGCCAAAATTGAAAATAAACTTGATCTGCCTGCAGACATAAAAAGCATATGTCCCATACATGTCAAGCCTCTATCTCTTACCATCTCTGAGATCTGTGCGTTCATACGGACAGACGGACATGGCTATATCGACTCGGCTGTTGATGCTGATCAAGAATATATATACTTTATGGGGTCGGAGATGCTTCCTTCTGGATGTTACATACTTTTGCACAAACTTATAATACTCTATGTACCTACGGTATAGAGAATAAAAACTATCATGCTGGTGTCAAGGTGATGGTTTCTCTCTTAAGGCAGCAGATCTGGCTCATCAATGCTCGAGAGGCATGCAAAAAGATTGTCAAGAGCTGCGTACACTGTTATAGATACAAGCCGAAACTCTTAGGTCAAATTATGGGTCACTTACCAGCCGATCGCCTTCGAGAAATACGCCCATTTTTAGTTTGTGGAGTGTACTTTTGCGGCCCGTTTTATGTTAGCCAAAAAAGGCTAACGCTAAAAAGGCTTGGAGGCAGGCCTCCAATAAAAACCTATGTTGCTGTGTTCATCTGTTTTTCGTCAAAGGCGGTTCACCTTGAACTCGTGGTAGACCTTTCAACTGATTGTTTTATCTGTCTTTAAAAGGTTCTTCGGGAGACGAGGTCTCCCTCAGAAGGTCTACAGCGACATTGCAAAAAAACTTCGTGGGAGCACGAGACGTCCTTCGAGATCTGCAAGCGGCATTCGAGGCGCAGAAACACAAGCTGCAGGCAGACGCAGCGGAGCAAGGCGTCGAGTGGATTTTCATTCCACCGAGGGCGCCCCATTTCGGAGGTTTGTGAGAGGCAGCCGTGAAGGCCGACAAGAATCGTTTGGTGCGAGGAGTTGGCAACGCCAGACTGACTCAGGACGAGTTGACAACTCATCTCGTCGAAGTGGAAGCGCTGTTCAATTCGCGCCCCTTGGTGGCTCCAGGCAACGACCCTAAAGACGGAGAAGCGCTGACTCCAGGCCACCTATTGGTAGGGTAGCCTCTTCGTTCGCTGCCGCACGACTCCGCGCTCCCAATCTAGAGGTTGGCAGTCTCGTCCTTATTCACGAGGACAACATACCGCCTCAAAAATGGACTACGGGTCGCGTGGTGGCTACAACTGTTGGAACCGACGGTAAAGTGCGAGCAGCTGAAGTTCGCCGTACTACCAGTGGTAAAAGCCCCATAGAGCTTGAACGGGGCCGGAATGTTGGAGCAGATACTTAGAAATTAAGATAGAATACATGAAGTTTGTTAACAAGTAGATAATAAGCAATAGTGTAGAAACTACATTAAGAGAGGCTTGCAGCATCTCTCTATTTGTCTATTTTTATCTCCCTCTAATCGTGTGCTTGGCGCTCGTGTAAAGCGAGCGACAAAGAATTGTCTGCTTAGGCCACTCCTGTGGTCAACGTTTTGCTTGTAAGTTAGTTGCGATAGAGTACTAGCAGCAGCCAGACATTAAATCTTGAAACAGACATCAAAGTGTTTTTGTTATGTGCAAGGCAGCCATCAAGCCAACTGGATCGGCGTTCATTAATTTGTAATCTTCCCTTTCTACTTGCACTTGCATTTACGCGCTGTTGGAGTTTCTGTTGTTGCTGTAAATACAAGTACATATTTGGCTCGCACTTGTCTTATGTTTTGATTGGATTTGTTGCAGGTATTAATACCGTACAAGAATTAGTGTTCCATTTATCAATGTCGTTAGCTTTCAAATAATTTTTCAAAATTTGATCTAAATCAATGGGTTATATCGGATAACCCCTTTTATGTGTTTGCCAAAAGAATTGTAAGATAACTGACAATTTGCAAATGTGTGTGAGGAAAAGAGGTTTTAGAACATATGGCTTCATTTATCCATATCAGTAAGGATTGGCTATTAATATTTTTGGGCAAGCCCCATTCAGAAAGAACAATGCAGCCTTTAATGAAGGGGCCTTAAACTTTTCTTGTCCAGCAGCAGCGATCAATTTAATGTTGTTCACTAGTTGACAATCCTATGATCTTGATTTTGATAATAGAGGCTATTAAGGGAAATTATTTTATAAGTAATTCTAAGCGTTATTCTATATTTTTTTTATTCCACTTTCCTGCCCATTTAAGGAAATGTATGTAACATCTATAAGGAAGCATATCCGACCCCATAAAGAATATCCATTCGTGATAGTTTATTTTTCTTCTATTTCTATTAGAGGAGCATGTATCTTAGAAATAGTTCGCTCCTTTCACGTGATACTGCTACCACCAGCTGAAATTGTCTATCGAAAGACATGCTGCTATAGACTTGTCTTCGATACCAATTATTAACTTGTCGTCGTTTTGCTCCTGTACACATTTTTAAAATGACTTCCTTCGAGCTCGCTTTTTGTGTTGGAGTTTTTTTGATATTATAGCACCACCATTAAAGAAGGCCCTGATTGACTTAGTTGAGAGAAAAACTCTGCTCAGGCGATAAAAAAAAACTAAAGGCCAGCGCATACACTCACACTCACAGTATTTTCATGAAATAACGGCTAGCCAATTCCGAATGGACCAATTTAAGGAGCATGCCGCGGACTGTGGCTCTTCGGAAAATACTATTGCTTACAATTTGGCATTGAAACAAATCGGGGCGCTGCGAGCCGACTATTCGTTTAGGCAGCATTGCGAAAAAATGTAGCTATGCGTTTAGCAGGTGTTTTTCGATACAAAAATTTGTTCTGATGCCTGCTCAACGATCAATCATTCTTCTGAAAACTCCCATTAAGTGCCTTGCGTTCAATTTTGTACCTCATTGTAGCTTACATTGACATTCACCGAGTCAGTACAACAGCTGACTCAAATAGTCTTTCAACTGACGCAAGAAAATGCTCTTCTGCGATCATAGCTGTCACCAAATAATGCAGCATAATGGCTTCCCAACTGCGCCTTGGATTGTGGAATCTCCAGGAGTCTGTGTCCAAACGCAACCGAGCTAATGGGTTTCCTTGACAAGCACAGCATAGATGTTATGCTTGTCACGGAAACCTATCTGCGAGAAAGCATACATTGTGTAGTTCCAGGATACAGAATGTACCGAGCGAACCACCCTATTAGAAATCCCAGATGAGGAACGACGGTTCTTGTGAGGCAGGAGCTTGCTCACTACCCCTACAGCACAGTCACTATCGCCCATGTTCAACTGGCTCCAGTGTCGGTGCTGACGACGGCAGGAGAAGTTGTGATCGCAGCCTTCCTCCCACCACGAATGACGTGGTTGCAAACTGACTTCGATCGCCTCCTCGACCAACTTGGACAAAACTTCTGGAACGAGCTGGCGAATTTGATTAACCTCAATATGGAGGTTCAAACATCACAGGATGTAGAGGATGGTGTTGCTACGGGGAGAGTATTCAGGCTCCGGTTTGGCGATATGGCCTACAAATTTACGCTATCGCGGCAAAGAATCACCCGGCAAAGATTGGAGTGGTCCAGTCAAAAATCCTTAGACGCATTATGAAATGTGAATGGTTCCTGAGAAGCAGGGATATCGAAAAGGATCTTGGAGTTTCTAAATTTTTATAACTTATATAATCTGCACCAAAGGTACACAAAGTATAATAAGTTTGAGCAAAAGTATGTGACAGCCAGAATGAAGCATCTCCGACCCCATAAAGTTTATATATTTTTAAACAGCATCAATAGCTGAGTCGATATAGCCATGTCCATCTGTCTGTCGGTACAAAGACAGAGATGATAAGAGATAGAGGTTAGAATTGTATGGCACAGAAACTTCTTGTACTTGCAGATCAAAGTTACTTTCACAGCACACCGCCACAACAATTTAAGAAAGACGGTCCACAACTTTATAGATGGTAGAATTGTACCTTCTGGACATACTTAGTAATCATTATTATTTATCAGGAATCGTAGTAATTATAATTTCAAAAATGAATATAGCGGCTTAAGTATTATTTATTGATTTCGTTTATTAAACTCGGGAAAATCTATTAGTTTTAAACCTATTGAAAACTTATAAATAATGAGTATTTCGATTGGAATTAAATAATAATAATAATTTAATTATTACAATTTTTGTTTTAAAACCAATAAATAATATCTTATAATATAAAAGTAAAGTTTCCATTTTAAAAAAAAATTGTTGCGAAATAAATGCTATTTTAAATTTGTATATCATAAATCTATCTTAAAAGTTATTATCCAATTTTTATTTCAAAATGGAAATTAAAAACTATTTTTAATATTTATTTTTCAAATTGAAAATAAAATTGAGCATAAATATCTTTTAATCCAAGCGGTGCATTATAAAATAAAACTAATATCTATGATCTACGTTTCAATACTTTTCCATTAATACATCGCATGTCCTTGAAGGATCAATGTAAAGGATCGCACATATATTTTTATAGAAGGAGGCATTCCGACCACATAAAGAATACTTCGTCTTCTGGTACAAAAACGCTGCACATTTGTAGCTGCCAAAGCAACGATCGCTCGAAAATCTAGTTTTAGTGAGAAAAACTTTTTTGTTTTCACTGCAAACATCTCCAAGCTCCGTATTTACTAGTTTTTAATGCTTCTTCATAATTCTGCAAAATTTGTTCGAACTAAGACATCTATATAGCTGTCATACAAAAGAATAGTCAGAAAAGTAGTCTTATTGGGAAAAACTTGTTTGTTTTCAGTGGATATGTCCTTCAAATTAGTTAGAAAACGTGCTGCAAGGGTATACAAACTTTGGCCGAGCCGAAGTTAACTTTCCTCTATTTTTTTTATTGGAATTTCACACAATCGGGTAACTATAGGTTAAAGCTGGCATTGGTGTGATCGTGTGAATGCTTATAAAATAAATACATTCCAATTTTAAACATTTATATCGAAAACAAAAAAGTTTTTCTTATTAAGACTATTTTTCTAACCTTACCAGAAGACTTCGTCGCTATCGCGACTTAAAAACTGACGGAGGAGATATCATACACTCAAAAAATTTATTTTCTAGTTTTTAGAAATGCACCCTAAATAATTTTTTTTCTTGTTTTTAGACTGTTTTTTCTTAAACTTACAAAAATCAACCCTAAAACAGCAATTTTAGAAAATAATTTCTTAAATTTAGAAATTCGATTTATTTTTTCATACATTTAGGGTAATTTTTCTAAATTTTTTCCTAAATACTTTCTTAAATTAGGGGCGAATTCGCCCTTGAATTTTGAAAAAAAAAATACAATGCAAATAGGGCGAATTTAGAAAAACACCCTACATTTTAGAAAGCACATTTCTTAAATTTTGACAAGCCATTTAGAAATTCGCCCTAAAATATAGACAAAAAAGTCTAGAAAATCGCCCTAAATAATATAAAAATATTAAAAGACACCCCTTGTAATTCTCAAGTACGAATTCACTGCATTCGGAATATAAAAGGGGCAACTAATATTCGGCTTGCTGAGAAAATCGCCCTAAAATATAGAAAAATAGTCTAGAAAACCGCCCTTAAATTTAGAAAAATATAAAAAGACACCGCATGTAAATCTCAAGTTCAGTGCTTAGCATTTGACTGCGTTATTTACTGTCCCCACTCGCGAGCTTGGCAGTCGAGTGCGATAAGATGCCTTTCGTGTTGAAATTTCCCCGAGGTCCCGAATTCGAGTCCCAGGCAAGGTAAAGTTAATAACTAAAATAATGATTACTAGTAGTGAACCAACAGATAAAAAATATCCTATAAAAATAATATATAAGGGGTTTACACGCTTCTCAGTATGGATGGCAGTCTCCTTCCTCTTCTGTCTCGCCTTTGCCCCCTTTTTTAGGGCAAATTTCTAAATTTTAGGGCGATTTTGGCTGTTTTTTATTTTGAGTGTAGAAACAAATGGACGGACAAGGCTAAATCAACTCAGCTCGATGTACTAATCAAGAATATATATACTTAATTCTTTTTGGGCTTTGATCACCGCTAGGATGATGTTTGGATGATCACAGTTTGGCAACCGTATTGACCAGGTCAAGGTGCAGTCTTGTCAGTCTATTATAGGGCGTTTCTACTACAGAAGTCACGTTCACGTCCAATTATCAAGAGTACGAGTATCGATTAGTATCTTAGTCGATAGGACAGTTTGATAAGCAAATCAGCTGGCACAACATAAACCGCCAATGTAAGGTCAGTTCATTTAAATATTGTTAGTTTATTTGTATAACAATTTACCCTTTCCACTGGCATACGAAAATTTAAATAGACGGCTTCGGGGTATACGGAAGAACACCCACATTAAAAAGAAATGGAACAAATGTCCATGTACCGACCGACGGCTACCGAAGTCAAAAATAAAATCTACAACCTGACCAAAAAGTACAGGTGGAGTTAAATTTAAAGAAGAACTTGACGATGTGTTTTTAATTGATAATGTCACACGTTTTTGCTGTAGAATGGAGCAAACCAAAATAGGGCTATCTGGCGGAACGCCCTCAACTTGGGAAAAGAAGCCCACGATTATGACTTTGGTAGCCGAAGAGATCAAGTCTGCCCACGAGGAGGTGAAGTCTTTCCATAAAGAGCTGCTTGAAATATTTAGAAAGAAGGGAAACAAGAGCTAATAGTCTAATAATCAGCACTCTATATTATTAATTATAATAAGTTGGACTAAACAATGAATGAAATCCATAATAAATGAATACTAAATGAAGTTTAATTATGAATTTATATAAAACATGAATAAATTATGATTAACTGCATTAAATGCTTTTGATGCTTTCCAATTGCATTTAGTAAAAAAAATTTCACTTAAATTCATTTTTATTGCTGCGAAAAGGTAAACAAGCAGACCAGATCAGCTGTTGTAAACGCGGAAGTGAACGCTGAACGTAGTAGAAACACCTTTGGGAATTTATCGATAAAAAGTGCAATCGATGACAGAACGCGTAGAGGTGGAAATCGGCTATAAATATCGAAAATTACACCTATTTCATTAAAAATTAAAATTGGATTTAAAAATAAGAATGAAATTTAATTCGCTTCAAACAAATTAAAATTAAAACTTTTTCCTGTTTGACCTAGATCCGCAATCATCTAGGTCACTTTTTCGCTTTAACTTTTTTAAGAACCACAGCCTTAATTTGCGATCCCTGTTATTTATCGATTCGCTGAAGGAATGGTGAAGATCGGATGAGCGATAGTCGAGTTAAAGTGAGAACAAACAGTTATTTTGGGCAGCACTGGCTGGAACAGCGATGGGCAGCACTAACAGACCTTAACACTTGTGTTGTGAATGAATACTTTGGAACTTTACCGTAAAACACATTTCTGGGATTTTCTACAACAATGTGAGCTAACAGGAAATCAAAGGTAGGGTGGATGCAGAAGCAAAGCTATAGTTCACCTTAGTAGCTTAACCCAGTGTACGCCCTAATTATTTTTTATCTTCTCTTTATCTTATTAAATCGTTTTTATTATTTATTACTGTTCTTTTGTGTTTCGATTTCTATATGTTTTCTCCGTATTTTACAAGGCTTAAATGGATTCTATTTTATGTGCCCCAGAATCACAGTGTAAGATTTTGCCAATCAGGGACGACAAAAATCAAAAAAGAAACGAGCTTCAAATGCAAAGATTCATTTGCATATGACAGAAAAATGTCCAATTGTTACAGAAATAAACAAAAACCAGAATGAAATTATCATTAATAGCAATAAAACGGTCATTAAACAGGCCTTTTTACAACGCTCGCCAAATTACATTCGACACCCGGAAGCCAGTTTTACAATTAATTGGATTAAAACTATGTCGTAAGTGTATTGTTTCCCAAGAGTGTTAATTTTTTCTTAATCTTGAATAGTAAAAGTAAAACCGGGTCTTAATATCTATACTGGAACATTTTGTATTATTTTTTCCATCAACACCTAAAAAGTAGGAAAATTTGCAAAACTCTTGTTGCTTCAATGGACTTTAGCTTCTATATTCTATCGTATTTGATGGCTTCGCCACATGGGGAATAAGCGGATGGACTTCCAGAACATGCTCCAAAAAGAAAAACAGCATTTTTTGCCTATCTTGGAGTTTTTCATGTTAATGTGCTCCAATCTAATTCACATGTAATTCACAAGCAGCTCTATATTTGGTGGTATTTTGCTGTTGAACGGTCACAATTGAGTCAGTTTCTATGTAAGTTGGAGGGAAAACTGAAATTTGATACCGGATGTTCTTCACTTCCTTTATAATTAGATCGCGAGTTCATTTTGTGAAAATAAATTTGACATTATCTGGTTGAGGATGGGGCAGGGTTTTGCCAATAAATGATTGTTTCCCGTTTTATTAATGATTTAATTTCAATAGGAACCATAGATATAGAAAATAAGCTTTCGTCTGAGAAATGTCGTTGAAAGAATTTTTAGTTTTAGTCAACCAGAATTATCAAGCAAAAGTGTTCGCTTATATCGTTTACGTTTATTCCAGCTCACTTGAAAATCATAGCCTAGCTTTCTCAAATTTCAAAAACAAAATTCTGCTCAAATCTAAGTATTAATAAGTAATAAGTATTAATTTTTGATACATCCGCACAATTCTACCAAGTCATATCAAAAACGGGTTACTTAGCTCCCAAAAAAAATCGTGCTGAAAAATGGGTAGTTGCATGGGTTCAATGTTGCTTATCTTAAAACTATACTTACGCATGAGAAAAAACTTCCATTCCAAATTTCAAGTCAATAGTTCTTTAACTACGGCTGCTACTGATTTTCGTCTCAGATTGGCAAAATCTTACACTGTACGCAGGCTGCTTCGCGTGCTGTATCTAAAAAAAAACCCCACTGAAGACGTCACTAATACGAGTTAAAGTCAGTTAGAGTCAGCTACCAGTCAGCAGTGGGATTCGGTTAAAAGCTTGTGTACATTTTTGCATCCAATTTACAAAACATCATTTAAATTGCAGAACCCTAAACCTCTTCCTAGTAATTTGTAGACTTTTCGCACACGAATTCTAAAATCTGCTAAAATCTTCAAAAAATTGAGTAGTACCTTATTAAAGTGTTTAGAAAAATGTTCTCACATTTTAAATATAGTCCCAGTTTTCACATTTTTCTTTTTTGGATTCATTAAACCAAATATTTTTGAACTCAGAACCAAACCAGCTTGCAGAATTAAATCTTTACCATGTTTAAATCCTGATGAGGAAGAAATGGAATCTTGAAAAATGCCATTTATAACATCGGTAAACTTCTTTATGGCTTCTTTTTACGGAATTCAAAGATTCATTTTAAATTCGAATGTAACCATGCTTTGAAAAAACTGTCACTGTAAAGGACATAAAACTGTCGCATTTGTTTTAATAGCTGTTCCTGCAACACAAGTATCAGTCGACTACGGATTTTTCTTCTCTTAAGTTTGATTTATCCAGTCATAGAGCCAGTATTGATGCATAATTACTGAAAAACATGTTAATGAATAACGTAAACTAAGCTCAAGTTTTATATTAAAAACATCAAGACAGAAATCAAGAGTCTGAATCAAATGTTTGATTTTCTTTCAGTCTACATAAATGGTTTTTAACTAGCGCAAAACAAAAACGTGAACCTGAACCCAAAAAGTTTCGCGGGTTCGAATCCCAGAGTGAACCCCTTTCAATTTTTGGAAAGTTTTTATCCCAGTTAGAGTTGTTAAGTTAAAGAATTTTTTAGTGTTTTGCAAGTCAAAAAAAGAAAACAAAACAATTCCACTGACATGCTTAGAAAAATTTTTAAAATACTCAATAATACACTGAATACCCTAACTATTTTTAAAGACTTCTTCGAGTGGGAACGAGGTTCCGATAACAACCGGAAACCGGTTCAGCTTGGCCTTGTTCTGTATGCTTGCATGCATGCTTCTTTAATTTTTCTTTTTTTAATTATATGAATTGTTTTTAGCTAGTTTATTTTATTTTGACGCACCAAAATCTGTTGATATGGACTTTTGTAAGACGTTCTTGTAACTATCCTGTACAAAAGTCGTATCCGGTATTGAAACGCACACAGTAATATATAAAAAGCACAGGAAAACTGTTATCCACTTATTCCACATTTTGCCGAAACATACGTATTAAGCTGCTACCAAAAATTGAATAAAAGATTTTCTGGCCACCTGGTTTGTTATAAACCTTCCACAACTCTCTTTATTTCAACAATAAAGTAAAATGTTCGTGCTGTTTGTGGAAGTTTGTGTAACTGTCAATTCCGTTAAGGTAAGCCACTGAGGCTGCCCGACGGGTTAATTTAATTAAGTATTCATGTGAGGGAGGCTTCCCCTGACACACATGCATTTGAGAACTGTGTATTAGTGAGTACAATATACATACGTGCAAAAACTTGAACCGAACAAAAATCAGAAGAATCAGTCATAAGAAATTTCACGATTTCACTGAGGCACAGAACGAAAACACACAAAGCTTAAGCATAATTACTAATTAGTTCCCTTAAAACACCACTATAAATAGATGGTACTTGTCTTGCATACTAAATAATGTACACGTACGAACACAAATGGTCGCTTTATATAGTTGCTGTTTTATTTATTGAAAGCTTCACAACGCTTTTGGAATTCGTAAGTAATAGCTTTGAAGCAAACTTTTACTTGCATTTCAATTTGCTACGTGTTAAAATAAACATTTTCTTTTAAAAAGTACGCTGAATAACTATTAGTAAAAATCATATGCACGAAGCGCCTGTAAGCCGATTTTTACCTGATTCTTTTTCACCTGCCGAAGATTATATACCCATGCAGGACGTTTTTTAACTTATTTGAAGGACTTATCCACTGAAATCAAACAAGTTTTTCTCAATAAGACTACTTATCTGACTTTTTTTTTTGTATGACAGTTATACTATATAGATGTCCGAGTTCGACCAAATTTGGCAGAATCATGGATAAGCATTAAAAACTAGTAAATACGAAGTTTGAAGACGTTTGCTTTGAAAATAAAAAAGGTTTTTTCACTACAACTAGTTTTTCGACCGATCGTTCCTATGGCAGCTCTATGTTATAGTCATCCGATCTGTGCGGTTCCGACAAATGTGCAGCGTATTTGTTCCACAACACTTCGTGCAAAGTTTGGTGGCGATAGCTTTAAAACTGACGGAAGAGATAGCAAAGAAACAGACAGACGGAAATGCTTCATTCTTGTAACATACAACGAAGTATGTGTCCAGTCGGACGAGCTGATGTAGGGTGTAGCTGCAAATGAAGCGCACGTTAGTTCCGGCTCAATTGTCTTCGGCAAAGGGGTGGGTCTAATTTATCATCGTGCTACCTACTCGCGGACTATATGGAAAGTATTATTAAAATTCACGTGCTAAAGCTTGACTTTGAGATTTAATTTTGTATAAAAAGAAGAAAAATAAGAGAAAGTTAGGAAAGAAATTTACAGGGCGTCAATATGTTGGCTGCCAGGTGTTGTTGCAGCAGCTGAAGCATGGGTGTGTGCTTGACTGTGCTGTTCAGGTGTTGTGGTGACAGCAACTTGCCCACCCTACCATGATCACCAAAGCCGCATGATCCATCGCAGGTCGGTGATCCCTAGCACGCACTTTGAAATTGACCCTTAATCATTTTCCTTTGTTGCATGGCTCCCCAACGAGAACGGAATTTACAAATTCATAATAATTTCCATTTTATTACAACAAAAAAAATATTCAAAATAATGCTTAAATAAGGAAAGTAAATTCATCAATATATTATTATATATCTTTAAGTATGTAAGGGTATTCAGTGGTTTTTATATATATCGTATTTATTTACATTTATTTAACCAAATTCTTCTGCCCTCAAGGCAGAACTCGCCAGGCAGTTCTGCTAAGGCTTAATGATTATTAGTAATAAAAAAAACTATTCTAAATCATGTCAGGCAGGTGGCTTAACTTTTGGCTAAATAATTAATGATCAAATGGGACTTTGCAAAAACAATTAAGATCAATACAAGGCAAAATTTACAAAAAAAAAACTTTTCTGTTCCTGGGCGTTAATGACCATTAAGTGCCATAAACTCGGGCTTATCAGTATGCTGCAGAAGGCAAAGCAAAAGAAGATGTACATGAACAGCTGATCAAGGTGGGACTGGGTAAACAATTGATTTTATCTCTGGAAATGTATAATCTGATTTTCCATTCAATGAAATAAACATGTGTCATGCAGATTTAAATTCGATAAAAGTCGATCACTTACCCAGCATTTGTCCAACGTTGAAAGCGCTCTCAATGTTGTGTTAATGTTTTCTATTTGTGTCTTGCTGTACTTATAGATGCAAAAATGGATTATATTTAAGTTGTTAAATGGCAGCGGTTTAATAATAAAAAAAATCAACTAATAAACCACTTTTTGTGTGCTCGACCGGTCACAAATTTTGAATATTTTTCTCCTAACTAAATTCAAGCAAATTAATCTTAGAAAAAAACATAAGACAAAATAAGGGGTGCGCAGGATGAAATGGAATTCAATTCATATCAATTTGTTGTTGTTTTTGTTTCACTATTTAAACTGCCATGGGGGACATTTTACGTTAATCTCACTTTTGCCAAAAATTGATATTTGTCACAAAATAAAACAAAATATATTTATAATTCAGCCTAAGGCCCACGTTGCTATGGCTTTCCAATTGGACACAATTTGCAATCGTGTATCAATTTTTTCAAATAATAATAATATTTCTAATTAAATATATGGACCTACTTAGATGTGTGCTTCCATCTCTTCCCTTCTAGGGTATTACCGGTGCTAAATGCAAAATTTTCTTGACGAGTTGCACATGCACGTGTTGCACAAAATTTTCTCTGCTCAGGCTATGATGTAATCACAGGAAAAAAAAAATTGATTTTCGCAGATATGAGAGGACTCAGAATTTTCTGTCTATTCGATGGCCAAATTTCTCGAGCACAACACAATTAGATTTTTATCGCCGATCAGCAGAGACTAGGCGGCTTAAGATTTACTTAGACCTGCACACAGCAATAAACCAGCAATGATGAAGAGACAACAATGAGAGAGGTTCAGACAGATTGAGTTGAGTCGCTCTTGGACTAATCCCAGCCAGATCTTGGCTTTTCTTGGGTACGCAAAGGAGAGTGCGTGTATTAGAATATAATTGGCGTACACTGGCTGATAGATCAATTTGTGAATAGCCTTAAGTGTCGACACCTATTAAGGGCCAAACCTAAGAGGTTAGGAAAGTGCATTGTAAGTGGGCTGACAAATAAGACCAAATTTGCTTAAAAAAACTTATATTGAAGCTTGGCCCTCCTATTATGGTTGGATTGCCTTCCAGCCGAATCGTGCATTGATCACTTAAAAATAACTATTTTAATGTTTGTGAGCTGGGAGTGACTTGACTGGATGACGGCCAAAACGGAAAAGGAAGAGCCAGTCAAATCTAATCAGCTCCAGACCAATATTTAGGGTTCCGAAATGCTAATTTCTTACGCAGTACTTCTTTTAATCACTTAATTCAGTTTTGTTGCTAACACCGAACTAAACGTTTTGTAGTCTGATGCTGCCTACTTTTAGGCATTTGGAAAACAAATTTTCAAGGCCGCCCAAGAAAAATTGCCCACTTTTCGGATGCTTAGTTTTACAGCTTCTACTAATAGTCTGCGAAAAGCGCACTACATTCTATGAGCTACAAGCATCTGGACAATTTCAATATGCCCTTTGCAAGGGTATAAATAAAGCCTATGAAGCCTAAAAGCCTGTGGCGTTCCTGAAAGATATTTGAATTCGATTCGAAACTGATTTAACTTTAATTTGCTTTCTTTTACAATTATTTTTTATTAATATGTGAAAGCCACTTTTATAAGTTTCTTAAATAACATAGTATTGCAGTATTTCCTCATACTTGGTTTCTTCCTATACTCTTCCGTTCAAAGTCTACCGAAATCAAGACCATTCGTTGACAAAAGTAGACTAATCCCGTTTTTTCGTAAATCGTAAACAGAGGCTCTCATATTATGTACATTTCTTCGAACGGCATGGGCATCTTCTAAGACCATTTTGTCCTCGCTGCTTTATACAAGAAACTAGAAATAACTTTACGTTCCTCGGCGGTGAATTGAACTAGGGACCTCATGTTGCTTTACACGAAAGGCGGCATCTTAACCGACTCCAAAGTCGTCCTCACTTGAGACTTTGCGATAAATCACAGTAAAGAATGCAGCCATAGGGCTCAGCACTCAGCGAACAACAATCATGGCGCGCCGTTAGGAAACGTTTGCATTAAAAACAAAAAAGTTTTTCTCACTAGAGCTAGTTTTACGACCGATCGTTCCTATGGCAGCTCTATGTTATAGTCATCCGATCCGGCCGGTTTCGACAAATGTGCAGCGTTTGACTTCAATAGACTTCCTGCAAAGTTTGGGCGCGATAGCTTGAAGACAGGCGGAGGAAATTGCATAGAAACACACGGACAGACGGACATTGCTTTGTCGACTCAGCTCGTCATGCTGATCAAGAATATATATACATTATGTGGTCGGAAATGCTTCCTTCTATGCGTTACAAACATCTGGACAATTTCAACATACCCTCTGCAAGGGTATTTTTCTAATGAGAAAAACTATTTTGTTTTTAATGCGAACATCTTCAAACTCCGAATTTTCTAGTTTTCTATGCTTCTCCTTGATTCTGCCAAGTTTGGTTAAAAGTACGGTAAGTAAAATAGTCTTATTGCTTTTTTGTTTTCAATGTAAGCCCATTTAAAATTGGCATATATTTATTTTATAAGCTGTTACACAATTCTTAAAAGTTTGGTCAAAATCGGATGACTATAGGTTATAGCTGCTATATGAATGATCGGTCGAGAAACTAGTTTTAGTGGGAAAAACTTTTTCGTATTCAAAGAAAAAAAAGAAAGAAAGTCGGTCAAGCCCGACTATAACATACTCTGTACCAACGATGAATTGTACGCTTAGCAGCGAACAGTCTATTGATCGTAACTCGACAACCGTTCATCCGATCTTTACCATTTCTTTGAAGGATCGATAAGTTATCTTTAAAACTGTGGGAGATATGAGGTTTTTCCAAATTGCGAGGGTGGCAGGAGGCGTGGCCAAAATTGAAAATAAACTTGATCTGCCTGCAGACATAGGAAGCATATGTCCCATACATGACAAACCTCTAACTCTTGCCATCTCTGAGATCTGTGCGTTCATACGGATAGACAGACGGACAGTCGGATATGGCTATATCGACTCGGCTGTTGTTGCTGATCAAGAATATATATATTTTATCGGGTCGGAGATGCTTTCTTCTGGCTGTTACATACTTCTGCACAAACTTAGAATACTCTATGTACCTACGGTACAGAGTATAAAAACCTCCAAAGATTGTATTTCTTGTTCTGATTGTCTTTCCCATTTATCGCTATATTAGCGAAATGGGTTGGTCGTTTTTCCAAACAGAGACCAGGTTCTGATATCGAAGGTGCGCGCGACACAATTCTAAAGTTTTAGTATTTAATGTGACTAACACGTTATTGTTCGCGACATTAAGGAATAGTTTAAGCATGAATGGGTTGAAGAACTTTTCAATAAAGTGTCCGACTGTCCGTGTGTCTGTCTGTATGAAAGCGTTGATCTCCAAAAGTATAAGATTTGGAAAATTACCACATTCTTATCCCCAAAATACCTAAAAAACAGTCAGACTAGACCTAAAAAACAGTCAGATCCACAATTTTCAAGTTAGTGTTAGTTTTCAAGTTTCGTGGTTTAGTATACATCCAGTAAGGCCCAATATCTATATATTCTGCAAGCCCTTGCTCTTTTTGCTCCCATTGCTCCCAAGAGCCACACTCAGATGCTTTAAAAATTGCCTCGGCATGCACAAGTTGTGTGCATGACAAAATTTTCTCGCTTCGAAGCGAATCCAACAACAGCGTCAGGCAGGTTCGAGCACAAGCAACGCATTAAAAATGCCTCGTCATGCACAAGCTGTTTTTTGTTGTTGGATTGCTCCCAAAAATTACATTTCATGAGCACAGCTGTTGTAGAACGTTTTTTAAACCATTTTAAAGGACGTTTCCACTGCAAATCAACAAGTTTTTCTCAATATGACACTTTTCTGACTATTTTTGTTTGACAGCTATACTATATAGATGTCCGATTTCGACCAAACTTTGTGGAATCATGGGAAAGCATAGCAAACTAAGAAATACTAAGTTTGGAGGTGTTTTCTTTGAAAACAAAATTGTTTTCCACTAATAATAGTTTCTCGACCGATCATTCATATTTTTTTTCTAACCTTACTTTTCTAAGGCAGCTATACTCTATGGATGTCCGATTTCGACCAAATTTGGCAGAATCCTGGAAAGGAATAAAAAGCTGGTAAATACTGATTTTGGAGACGTGCATTAATAACAAAAAAATATTTATCAATAGAACTAGCTTCTCGACCGTTCGTTCCTATGGTAGGTATATGTTCTAGTCATCCGATTCGGTCGGCTCCGACAAATGCACAGCGTATTAGTATCAGAAGACTTCGTGCAAAGTTTGGTCGCGATAGCTTTAAGACTGACGGACGAGTTAGCATAGAATCAGATGGACAGATGGATAGACGGACATGGCTATATCGACTCAGCTCGTCATGCTTATTAAGAATACACAGAGTGGAGAGCATGCAAGAACTACATGCGCTGCAGCGCTCTTTTGATCGCTCTTTCGAAGAGCACAATCCCAGCACAATCAAAAGTTCTAACTTCACAGCATCAGAAACAAGTAAGAAAGTCGGCCAACACCGACTATAAAATACTCTGTACCTCCCAAAGCTTGTGTTAAGGTGTATAAAGTGCTGCCCATTCCCGTTGTGACCGGTGCTGCCCAGCAAATCAATTTGTTTTTCTTTTAGCTCGACTATCGTTCATCCGATCTTTAAGAATCCCTTGGCGGATCGATACATAATCCTGATTACTAAATATAAGTATATAGAAGATACGAACATTCTATCTATAAAACTGTGAGTAATATGAGGTTTTTTCCAAATTGCGGTGGCGGCGGAGCGTTGCAAAAATCGAAAATTAACTTGATGTGTCTTCAGACAATACTAGCTTACATCTAAAATTTGGTTGCTCTGGCTCTTTTGGTCTCTGAGATCTAGGGGTTCATACAGACAGACATGGCTAAATCGACTCGGCTGTTGATGCTGATCAAGAATATATATACCTTATGATATCGGAGATGCTTCCTTCTACCTGTTACATACATTTGCACGACTTTATTATACCCTTGTAACTCTACGAGAATCGGGTAAAAAAGTATGAAGAATGTTTCAAAACTTCAATTTAAAAAAAAGCTTTCTCCGACGTGGACTTGAACCCAGGTCCCCGTCATTCTAGAGCAGCGATGTCCAAAATTAGAAAAGGCAGCCACGCGTGGTTGGCAAGCCAAATTCTGCCGGCGTCGCAGCCGACACATATATAGAGAGAGAGAATATGTGTATTCTATAAATAGAACGCTCGGCAGCTTATTCTCGTACGATGCGCGTGTTCGGCTGCATTTGCTCTCACTACTCATGTGTTCGGCTAAGCTCAAAAGTCAAACGCGCAGTCATTCGCTATGCTGCATTCAATGAGGAAAGACCATAAAGCGCATGATTTTTCAGTGTAAGGCTGTAAAACGTCAAGTTGCCTTCGTGTTTCGCTGCTTCGCACACAAGCGCAACGCTTTCATTGTGTGAGTTTGGACACCACTGTTCTAGAGCAATAATCTTCCCACTACGCCACACGGCTTGTCGGCAAACGAGCGCCAAAATTCTAACTTAGCACTTACGAGTGCTTATAATAATATTCTTAATTAACAACTCATCGCGAGCGCTGGACAGCCGAGTGCAGACGCCTGTGCGTTAAGAGTCCGAGGTGCCGAGTTGGAGTCCCAGACACGGTAAAATTAAATTTAGAAAAAGAACAGGTGGGCGCGTGTGTTGTGTTCTTCATCTCACCGATGATTCGATTTCCCCTTCTTCAAGCCCCTTGTCAAGCTCGGAAAGGGCCAATTTTAAAGGTTTCATGATCCGGCAGGAAAGGAACCCAAAATCGAGCATAGAGTACCTGTACGGAGGCTTATTTTTGACTATTTTTAGCTGATGCGTGCTATGTGACGTCACTGTTTCTGGTTCCTGGGAACTTTTTTCTTTCAATTATGTGATTCTTGAATTACGAAATTGCACATTCGGCTAATTGAATTTATTTAAGATGATAAGTAAAAGTGCAATGGGTTAAAAATACTAAAAAAAACTCTTTTTTTATCTTTTTTAGACTGGGAAAATTAATTATTGCCGGTCTAGGATTGGCATTTCTTATCACTTTGGACCTTTATGAATCCACTTATAAAATTTCGTTGTCTGGTTTTGTCAAGTTCTGAAAAAACCTCTTTTAAACTTTCTTATTAATTTATTCTTATTATTTATTATAAAATTGACCAAACTTAATTAAACCTGGCCAGAATATAAGGATTCAAATAAGACAATGGAGTTCCAAAAACTTTTCAAGCCTGTCGAGTTTTAGGAGTACCCCGATGGAACTAGTTATTCACTTTGTATAGGAGCTAAATTTAAAAATTTACCGATCTTGAAGAAAATCTGCCAAAATGTTTGGCTTCCGCCATCCAGGCGGATGTATTGCCAATCGGTGTCTTATCCGAAGAGGCACAATAATCGATCCATTAAAACTATAAACATTTTCGGATGAGTAACGCGTAGAATGTTATCAGAATTGCCGCGACTACTGACCAGGTGTTTTAAAATAATTTAAAATAAATTCGAAGTTTCTGAAAACGTATTTCTAAGATTCTTGTTTTGTTAAAAATTAGCTAGACAACTAGAATTTCATTCATTTTGCTTTTACCCCCCCTTTTCAATGCTTGGGTTGCTCATCGATCTCCTGATCGGAGAAATATTGTCAGAAACAAAATCAGAGCACCCAAAAACCTGTAAAATGACACCCCATTTGATTTTTTGTTTAATTTCACTGTCATTCAATCCAGCAAAATGCAAATGTCTAGTAACATACAAAAATCCCTTTGTACGAGGTAATATGTTTCGCAATGATCAAGTAACAAAAGCTGAGGAAAAAACCCATGGAATTATAAGTCAACTATCGTTAAGCAAGTGTTATTTACTGACAGCTATAAGACATCTAATCGCGAAGACTTACCTGATACCAACGCTTTGCTAAGCAATATAAATATTTGTAAACTGTGATGCCACCTCTCAAAGAAGACTATAGATCGCTAGATAGACTTTGCCCAACAGATATACGACCTCGACTTCAAAACGTGGACTGGGTACAGATCCTTACTACTTCCGGAAAAGATAATATACACCAAACCATCCTATTTGTATGACAAAATAAGTTGTGCCACTTCAACAAGAACCATTAATTTGAAAACAGGACGACACAAATTAACCAGCTTAGAGAAACAATTGATATTTATTGGTATTTGGTAACCCTGCAAGGAAGAAGCTGTGTCCTGTGTGTGCTTCCTCAAACTTTTAAAAAATGATTGTTTATTGTGTGAAGAGGCTGCGGCTACTATTGGAGATCGACGTATACACGACACGGATACTGTCGTCACATCGAACCTGGGCAGGTGTTGGCCTGGCGGCAACCTAAGTCAGCATTGCCAAGCGGAGCTCCCACAAAGCTACACATACAACATAACGTAGTGATTTTGAAAACAACAACAAACGCCTTGTCAGCTGCACATCCACATCCTCATCCTTTGGACCCCAGTTTAAAAACAAAACAATAGCACATACACAAACCCTCAAACATCGTCGTTCTGCAGTAACAGTTAGACGCAAAAACCATAACGCAACAGTCGCAACAGCGGAAAGCGAAGACCCGAACCATTTATGATCTTAGCAATTGGCGCTCTGTTCTAATTGCAAAATGAACGGAAAAGGAAGTTTAATGCGCACTCTCCCAATGGTCCCACCGCAAAATTTGGGTACGCCAGCTCATACTACCAAAAGATGGCGACTGGAATTTTTGCCTGGTGAACACCAAATGCACGATTTAATGGCGGTGCTGAAAAATATGGCCACGAAGGATGATGTAGCTGAAATTAAAGATCGTTTTGGAGCATTCTCGATGCAAATACAAACGCTGAAGGAGGAAAATACTGTTTTAAGATCTGAAATTGCAGAGATAAAACGTACCGCAGCTGCTGATCATAAAGAGCTTATAAGTATCATTGAGCACACCAAAAGAAACAATCTTGTTTTCAGAGGAATCAAAGGCGACGGCCAACCAAAGGAGGAGATAAAACGGATATGCAGGGAGAAGCTTAAGTTGAACCAGTTCAAATTAATGAGACGCGCATAATGTATAAAGGGACAATCAAATGGGAGTTGTCGCAGAAATAGATTCCGAAGAGTCTGTTAATGCAGTGCTAAAAAATGCAACTAAATTGATTGGAACGACCATCTATGTGGAGAGAGACCTCAGCGATGAAAAACAACAACAGAAGCGGGCACTTATGTGTCTTAAAAAACAACTAATAGCCAGGGATGATTCACATCGTATTGCCGTAAGAAATGATAGGATTCGAGTTGTAACAAAATGGCTAAAGTTTGACGTTAACCTGATGCTAAGGAATGGAGATCAAAGGGCAACAGAAATTTTGGCAGAAATGTATGGCGATAAAATTAACGGCATGCCACTAGATTTTAAGGCACTCCTAGAAAGCAGCATTCAAAAAAACTAAAAAAAAATATATTCCACCCTAATATTGTAAGCGAACCAGTACCATCCCCTTGTAATAGTCATTTGTTAAATGTCCTAGACTACAATCTCCATGGGTTAGCTTATAAGTTACTACATAGAAGTTTTTCGGCATTTATCGATCAAAGCACCGTTTTTGCCTTAATGGAAACGCATGTGGAGGCGTAGCAAATTCAAAATTATGCTTCTCAATTTAAAGCCTTTATAAGCTACTGGGAACCAGCAAGCAGATGCAGCAAACAGATCCAGACTACTAACAGCAGATACATCTTTATCCAACAACTTGGGCAGCAAATCTAGATCAGATAAGGGTGTTATTTGAATGTGAAGCGGAAAACGCAATCGTGATTGGTGATACCAATGCGCGCACTAGTTGCGAGCAACAATATTTGGAAGATGTCATGCTACAAACCTTTATTAATGGCGTGGATATTAGGAACTCAAAAGATGAAACGGTGAATGCAAATGGAAGAAAATTTCTGGATTTGGCAGATGACAGAGGACTGGTAATTTTAAATGGCAGAACAAAAGGCGACTTAGAAGGAGATTTTACCTTCATAAACAGAAACGGGAGCTTAGTTATAAATGTATGTGCAGTTGACGGGGCGATTTTAGAACGAGTGATAAGCTTTGAGGTGAAGACCAAATTCTGGTCAGACCACATGACAGACAATGTGCTTCAAGCACAAAGACAAGAACTGTCTATTGAGGATATTCTAGATGCAGTTAAAAAAACAGCTCCGAACAACAAGGGAGGTTTCTCAACGAATTTTAATAACAAATGGTTTTGCGCCAAATGCTATAAGAAGAGGCAGGAAGTGTTTGCGGCATTGCATAGTTTTAGAAGAACAAACGCAGCAGAATACAATCGAATTTACACAAAGGCGCAACAGGAATATAAAGTGTTATGCGCAAGAAGCAAAATAGAGTTTGAGCAGAACCTTGAGGCACGAAATAGCTGCGTGGGGTTTCCGAATCATTTCAATAATCTACTCAACCCTCAATAAAACGGAAGGAATTAGGAATAAGGAATAAGGAACTATTGGTAGCACTAAATAAAGCCAAGCCCAACAAAGCTCCTGGAGAAGACAGGGTTCAGTATGAGTTCATTACAAACGCGCCCATTGATATGCTTAATCAAATGGTAATTTTATACAATAGAGAGTTTGAGAGCAACGACTTGGATAAATCTTGCATCATCAGTATAATATGTCCAATACACAAAAAAGAAGATATAAATGACCCGATGAACTACCGAGGTATAATATTTCGTTTATAAACAGCGTAGCGAAGCGATGAGTATTTTGTCGACGAGATTATTAAAGTGGGTGGAGAAGCACGATAAACTGAACGAATTCCAAGCAGGCTTCCAACGCGGATACTTAACGATGGACAACATATTCAACTTAGCGTCTATAGTTCGCATAAAGTTTGAAGAAAGAAAAAAGTCAATGCTTACTTTGTAGATTTTAAGGCAGCCTTTGACCGAGTACCCCGCAAACACCTGGTATACAGGCTCGAGCAACATGGCACTTCGTCGAAAATAATTCATTTTATTGAAAAATATACTCGCAAACGTATTGCGCTGTTTGGGCTGGAAGCAAGCTTTCTGAGAAGTGTCAAACAATAAATGAAGTAAGGAAAGGATCTCTAATGTCGCCGCTGCTATTTGCGTTATACTTAGATGATATTCACGAACATGTGGGAGGAGGCCTGTATATCGATAACACAAACATTGGGGTATTAATGTACGCAGATGATATTGTGATCGTAGCGGACAATGCCTCAACCCTACTGATTGTAGGGGGGGTTGACTTCCTTCAGAGTGTTGATCTTTCAATATTGTGGCGGGTTGTGTGTGGTTAAACCCGGGTGGTTGTGCAATAATAAACACCTTTGGACTTCACTACTTGTATTTCACTTCTTTCACGTAAAAACTTCTTATTTGCTTGAAAGCATTGATCGCACTAACTCTATGTATGTTCTAAAATACTTAGCCTAGCTTAAGTCTAGGTCGCAGAGAGAGGTGAAAGCTCTCTGGTGAATTTCATAAAACGGCTCCTGCAGCTGCCTACTTTTAGGCTCAAACACCTACAGAAAATGATCAATAACCTAGAGACATACTGCATATTGTGGGGCATGGAAGTCAATAAGGCAAAGTTAGAGATTATGGTCAGAGAGATCAGAGATTATGGCGGCATCGGAGAACTGGACGTTTCAGGAGAAACAGGTGAAGGTGGTACCGGAGTACAAATACTTTGGGGTTATCCTGACGCCGACAATGAGTTTTAAAAAGCGTGTGGCAGCCAGAACAAAAGAAGCATAGGCGAGTACTAACTCCGTGTGGGCGAACTTTATTAGTAAAGGAACTGTGAACCTAGCATGGGAAATTTTCAATTCAGTAAGCAGAACGGTTCAGTGCTTGGAGCTCAAGTCTGGGGCGGAGAAATAATGGAAGAGGCAGACCAATTGCAGAGATACTTCTTAAAAAGGATTCTCAAGCTGCCAGATAGCACGCCGAACTATATATTGGGAATCGACGCAAGACTAGAAGATGGTCACATCTACAGTCTGACACTTCATTTCAAGTACTTGGCAAGAATAATTTATGACTATGAAGATTATAGACTACCGCATGTCTTAGCCGATAAAATGAGGACCAATAATTTGAGATGGTTTGCGAGGCTAAAGGCCTGTTCCCAGGACCACGGAAAATTTAGGACGCGAAATTGCAATTTATTAACTCAGCATCCACATAAATTTTTAGTATGGCCACATATAAGCCAAAATGGCAAAATAAAGAAACGGCCACATTGGTCAGCTGTTTTTCGTTTACAAAAAGAAATAATCAAGCAGCTATTTCGCACGCGGTTAACTTAACTTTCCATACTCACAAGTTAAGCAACCAAGGCAGTTGGTCCTAGCAGAGCTCCGTATAAGTGGAAAAAAAAAGAAAAGTGACAAGTGAAAAAAAAAAATTGTTCAAGACCGGTGAAAATCTTTTTAGAAAAAGGCAGCGACCTAATTCCTGAGGATTGGTGCAGGTAGGTCCTTGGCAGGCTGGTTAAACCAGGCACAGGCAGAATGGGCGATGCCGAGCCCTCGGCGTCTGCCCAGAAAAGGCATGCAGAAAACGATGAAATCTTCGCAAGAACATCCATCAAGCGTTGTGCTGGCACGATGGACATTTTTGACAACAACTTAATGACAGACAAAACGACTGACGTTAAAACAAGACACTTGGACAAAAAAATTCATAAGGCCAACAAAAAGGCAGAGCAGAGGAGAACGACAAATCGCAACACTGACAAAATGGATGAAGACGACAATGAAGAAAGGCAAAATACAGCAAGTGATAGTGAACCAGAAGGTAGCATGGACCTAGACAGCGACGCATCAAAGCAGAGCTGTGGGTCTCAAAAAACCGTGGCATCGGCTGACGGGAATGGAAGAGATGGCGAGGACATGCAAAATAATGCGGCAGGCCGTAGCTTTGTACGTCAAAAAGGTTTGAACACCTCGGAAAAAATAGGGTTACCCAACAACGACATGGACAAGAATGACAAGGCAGGTGACACGACAAACAAAAGGGAAATTGCTACGTATGATGACAATCATATAGGAATGGCTAGTGTTTTAATGGACACAAAGGAATGTAAAGCCTCCGAAAACAAGAGTTTTAAAAATGGACTATATTTGTTCGAAAAAATTCAGCACGCTAAACTGACAGGGATAAGAAACATCCTTCCTTTAGGCATTTCGATGTACAAAATACAATTTGAAAATGGAAAAGAAGCCAATGCCAATACCGAAATCCTATGTTGAAACGTACGGTGTGATTAAAGGTGTCCCCATAGGCTTCACTGAAAAGAACATTTTCGACAATGTCGAGGTAAAATACGTCGAAAGAATCATGAGGAAGAAAAATATTGAACGTGAGGGAGAGGGAAAAGTGGTTTTAGAACCAACCGAAACGTTTAAAATGGCATTTGCTGGCAATGAAATTCCTCAATCTGTATATATTCACATGTGTAACTTACGTGTTACGCACTTTATTCCTATGATTAGGCAGTGCTTTAATTGTGGGCGCCTGGGGCATACCACAGTGCGCTGCAAATCTAACAAAAGATGCAGGAAGTGTGGCGGCTACGAGTGTGATGGCAATTGTCAGAACATGAAGTGCACTCTATGCAACAGCAACGAGCACACATCGGCAAGCCGAGATGTCTGTCCAGTGTGGGCAAAAGAACGCGACATAATGAAAATCATGACCATCAAAAAACTATCCAGAAGAGAAGTGCTCACAATGTATGCGTCCATAAGCAACGAGTTTAGTATGCATCGAGACTACGACAAGAATTTCCCAGCTCTGGATATGAAATCCAAGCCCACAGTCAGCAATGACCAGAGCGTCAACCAAATTGTCAACAAACATTAATACAAAACAAAACTTGTACAAAGGGCGGTGGCTCCACCCAAGCCCAAACCCCACTACCGGCTAGAGTCAAACACCCATGACTCAAGCAATTCAAAATATAAGTTTCCGGAGAAAACCTCCGAAGACATGGCATCGGTAATTAACAAGGTTGTAGACAGTCTGACACCTCTATCCAGAGGTAATGGCGAAGTCCTAGCAATAGTTAGCATGTTGAAACACAAGTTCCTCACAAAAAGTAATTCAGTTCACTCAAAATTCAAACCTTTAAACGACCCCAGGGTGATCACCCAGTATGAAGATGAGTATTAGAATATTCCAACAAAACATTCAATTTTTGATTGCAAACAAGGCAGACTTAGAATTTTTGTTAAACAATGAGTCATACGATATAGCAATTCTATCTGAGGTTTTCTCACGTGATGAAAACCCCCTCAGAAGGAAAATAGCAAACTTCAAGCTAATAGAGAAGTTCAGAGAAGATGTCTATGGCGGGGTCGCGCTTGCCTTCAAAACAAGTATTAAAGCAAAAAGAATATCATATAGAACGCAATATGATGTAGTGATTGGGTCTACGACCAATCTGACAAAGAACATCAAAATAGCATCAGTGTACTTTTCACCTACACTCGCGACGGAGATTTTCAAAAACGAAATATGTATGTTATTGATGCAATTTGAAAACGCAGATAATGTATACATAGCAGGAGACTTCAATGCAAGGCACGTACAGTTCGGAGATTCTGTAACAAATGCTCGTGGACGCTTTCTGGCTGAATCTATGGCTAGTGCCGGCTTCAGATGTCTTAACAATGGAAGAACTACCTTTAGGCAACACATAGACAGCCAGTCTGGGTCCGTGCTAGACTTGACTTTCACAAACACCTGTTCTAGCTACGTCTGGAACGTCAAAAATGTGTTTGTTGGCGAAAGCCACCATCACCCCATTTCCTTGGAGCTATTTGACAGCATGAAAAAATCAACCAGATTCCTCGCCAAAAATCGCCTATTGCATAACTTAGAGGATGCCAACCTCACGGGTGACTTCAGAAGCATAGCGAACGAAATAAACAGACACATCAAGGCATCCACATATGAAGTAAGGGATCAGAAGACACCTAAATTCTGGTGGTTCAATGACTTCAAAATACTTAATGCTAGGTACAATGAAATTCTGCTGGCTGCAAACACTCATCCATCCACAAATGCATACATATTGGCCGTTAACATGAAAAGGAAATGGAAGGAAGCGGTGAAGAAAGCTACATGAGTAGAATAGAAGAATTAGACCTACAACCGAGCACAAGAAGTGCTTGGCGTTTTCTGAAGGTCTCAAGAATCAACACAACAGCGACTTCGGGCGACTTGATGAGTCCCTAAATCAGGAGTATCTGCACTACCTTAAGGAACAAGTTCCACCAGAAGCCAGAAGCATAGTTAGGAGTGTGTCACCTGTCGAACATCAAGACAACTTTCAGGAAGAAGAATTAGAGGAAATTTGAAGCCTAAACAAAAAAACAGCAGGAGGAATCGACAAGATCACATACGAGATGATAAAAAGCCTGAATTCTGACGCAAAGAATCATTTGTTGTCGCAGTTTAACGGCGAAAGGAATAACATACCTATGGATTGGAGGGTTATCAAAATAACACCTATTCCAAAAAGAAACAAAGACCAAAACGACCATAGGAACTTTAGACCAATATCACTCATTTCAGTGCAGGCCAAAATCCTCAACGCCATGATCAAGAACAGGCTAAACGATCTGATAGACGATAAAGGCACACTACCACAAAGAACATACGCGTACAGAAAAGGTAAATCCACGTCTATGTGTATAAATGATTTACTACTGTAATGTACCCATACTTCGGGATAGTGGTTATATTCGGGGGAATTAGTTACAAACGGACGGAACCGAACAGATGCTCAGTACTCTCATTCCATAACACACAGATCCTGTAAAATCGTACTGGGTCTAGCTTGAGTTCTTTGTTGACAGGGAAGGAGGTCGGTGGGACACGACTAGCAGATCAGCCTGTGGGGGGGTTCTTGACCACTTCATCCTTCAACCTCAAGTGCATATTACAAAATTGTCCCTTGCCTTCTTATAGATAGAATAGCACGAAGCATAAACGAAAGAACATCAAGGACAATGAGCGAAGACAGTAACCAGAAATTATGCACCATTGCTGTGCATTGCTGTAGTGATGGTATTACAGCAGCGCGTCTCAACCCTCCCTACCATGAGTTTCCGTGCGCGCATGGCTATTTAGAAAACTCCCAAATCTCGAAAACTTTTACCTTCCCTCCTTCACATTACTTCAAGGAATGTTTCTTTAACCTTCTAGCACATTATAATTGTTTTTATTCATAAACAAAATTTCTTCAAATTCATTTCAAGTTGCATTTGCAACGTAACAAAGGTTAACTAACGGGGATATTCAAAGGCCCTTGCTTATATTCATTATTAAAATCTAACAAGTTTTTCCTTAAACCATAATTGCTTTTTGTTTTTTTTCTAATGTTTTTAAATTCAATTCATCTCATTGTATATTTTCTTTCTGCGGATTCCGTTGTTGAATTTAATTTTACTGAATTTAATTTTGCATTGGATGCAAACTTTTGTCTCTGACTGTTTACCTTTAACAAACTCACAACACAGCTGAAAATAAAAGGTTAAATTTGCATAGATATATCAATTAAATTAATAGTAAAGCCATTGTTTTGTGGTCGCATACTTATGTGAGGCAACGTTTTTCCTTTGGCACGTTACGTTATTTGGAGGTTTTCTCTACGTTAATTCTTTCTTTACGTTAACTCCGGCTGCAACACCAGCTGATTCAATTAAAACACAAAGCAAAATTTCAAACTTTTCCCAAAGGGGTATAGGCTAACGCATTTGTAAGAATGGATTAAATTTCAATATAATTTTGCATGTGGCCTCGATATTTCATTTCGCTCAAACTCTCATCCACCTAGGAACTTAAGCTTTCTTTTTATATACGCCTACCCTGTACGGAACTCTAAGCGGGTCTCTCCGACAGAAAGGTCGGTCGCTTGCCCAAAGGTTTAGGTTTCGTTGGTTTAGCACTCACAGGTTTTCTTTTTATGTTTTCCACTCACCCAAAACAAGATGTTCGACGAAGGCCTTCTCGATGCTCCTGTTGTGTAGGTATAGGTGTACGACGTTGTTATTTTATTTTGTAGAATTGAAGTATCGAGAGTAATTGAGGGTTTGTGGCTGTGTTTCGCATTTGGGTCTCTATTTTGTCGTCACTTTGTATTTTCCGCTGTGCTGTGTTGTTGTTTGGATGTAACTGCGCCGAGGTCACAAGATTTTTCTCGTTTTCTCAAAATTAATAAGCAATATTTTTGTTGTAATTTTTACTCTACAAGACTTTACACTTGGGCCTGGGCAAAACCCAACAGACTAATACTCTAATTCTGCTTTTCACCGTCTGCGCCTAGGATACCTTGGCCCGCAAAGATCCTCTTTTTCTGCTGCGGCCTTTGGCCGGGAGATGTTGACTGACACGAAGGTAACTCGCGATCTCTGGTTAGTTTGCTCTTAGTTCAAACCATAATTTCAGCCCCTTGTTCCTTCTCAAGCCAAGCCAAGGTGTTTTATATGCAAATGCGACCCAACTGGCGTAAAACTTTGGTCGCCACTGTCCAGCAGGTTGCCGGTTGGCGTCAGGTTTGCCAAAGCCGATGAAAATCCAATTTGTTTACTCTTTCTGGTCACAATCTGGGGTGCAAGATCTCCAGAAGATATTGCGATTCACACAAATGATGTGCAAGGCTATGTCGAAAGTCGAAAATTCAATTAGCACATTTTGCAGCAAATCATAGTTGGCAGTTTTGTCTTTTTTTCCACCAATATTTACCTTGTCGAGAAGCTCGTGAAATTGTATGTCGGATTGACTTAATTTCCGGCCAAAAGGTGTTAGGATGCCTCCCAGAATATAAGATTAAATTATGAATTTTTCGTTGCTCCCAATTTTTTCCCAGACACAGAGTTGCCGCTAGACGGTGTCTATACGTCCGATCTCGTGGGAAGCGCAAAACGAAAAAGGACGAAGTGGAAGCTATGAAATGGCAAGGTACTCGAGCGAGCCAGCACTTCGTGAGTTCCTATAAAAACGCAAAGTTGTATGTTACGGCATCGCCAATCGATAACTCCTTTTACGACGTTACGTTTGAATCAAACGAGTTGTCGGTTGACATTCAAAATTTCAAACAGACATTTAGAATGATCTACCGAATGAACAAACTTTGCTTTGTCTAAAAGATTATAAACCCAGATGACAAAAATGTCCATTACAAGGCTGGATAATCAGCCATGTTTTGCCATAGGGCGGATTAGCCTGAAAACAATATCGTGTTAACCAGAATTGGCTTTTCTACGTTTCTAATTAAACATCCCACAATCCGATATCCGGGAACACTCTAAGTACAGTTATTGTCGAATGTCCTTAGCATGAAAGTTGCCTACGAGATTGCCTTGCAAATCTTCCAACACATATGTGGAGTTGCTTTTTCGCCCTCTCACACGAGCCTTTACAAACGACGGACATAATTTCGCCGATATATTTTTCTCGAAATTACTCTGCACGAAATTTTTTCGGAATACCTCCTGTCCTACTTCATAACTAATTTCTTTTGACCGCAGATTATATTGCTTGGCGTGCTGTGCGTAAGCTTTGGCAATGCTCTGTTTTATCGTTGATCTCAAAAGAGTCAGTTGATCATCTCTGTTTAGCGGTGAGACTGATTCTTCCAACAGTTTCAACTTGCGAAGCAGCTGATACTGCGATCCATGAGTGATCATGTCAAAACCGTATAAAGCATGATAAGGAGACATGTTTAAACTTTGGTGTAACGAGTTTCGTAGTGCACAACTTATACCCTGAATGTTTTTATCCCAATCGCGCTGGTCATCTCCCAGATACGCTCTTATAGCCGAAATTATGGATCGGTTCACCCGTTCCGAAGCGTTAGATTGGGGTGAATACAAAGGTGTGCAAAAGTGTTTAATGCCATAATTTTCTAAGAACTGTTCAAATTCTTTTGCTTTGAATTGCGTTCCATTATCACTAATAACAATTTCAGGCACTCCATATGCAAAGAATACTTCATTCTGTAAATACGAATTAATGTTTGAGGTAGTGAATTTCCGCAAGGGACATAACCAATGATACTTCGAAAAGTGATCAAGAACAATGAGAAGTCCGATGTTTCCACTCTTACTTCTCGGATAAGGTCCTATTAGATCTACGTATAGTCTCTGAAATGGTCTATCAGACTCAACCGGATTTCCCATAGGTGGTCGTAAAACACAATTTGGTGCCTTGGTGGATTTACATACGTCGCAGTTTCGAACATAATCTCTGATCTCTTTCACCATTCCAGGCCAAAAACAAGTTCGACGTATTAAGTCTATGGTCTTTCCCACACCACCATGCGCTGCTAGCACACTATCGTGTGCTCGTGAGATGACTTCCTTTGTTATGGTCTCTGGTATCCAAAGTTTTCACATTGTATCTTTCATCTTTTCTGACCCATCGTCATGCTCAGTCCGAATATAAACCCATTTATCCATAACTTTTATGTCCGGATACTTCCCGGTATTGCCTAAAATTCGCTTTTGCATTTCTATGTACTCCGAGTCCTTGAAACCATCGGATTGCAAATCTACCATTGGAAATATGTCTTCTAATGCTCCTATCTCTTCCTCATGCATACGCGACAATGCATCTGGCACAACATGATCCCTACCTTTGCGATGACTAATCGAAAACCGATATCCCTGTAACTGCATTGCCCATCTTGCAAGTCTGCCTTTAAGGTTCACTTGCTTCATTAACCAGATGAGACTAGCATGGTCAGTAATTACCTCGAACTCTTGGAGCTCGAGATAACACCTAAACTTTTCTATAGCCAGTAGAGCCGCTAAACATTCTCTCTCGGTTACACTGTAATTCCGCTGCGCGGTATTCAGTTTTTTACTCATAAATGCAATTGGTTTTTCTAACCCATTTTCTTCGCGTTGTGTCAACACCGCTCCTATGCCATAATCGCTGGCATCGCAGTGCAAGTAGAATTTTCTTGTAAAATTTGGGTTTTGCAGTACCGGGGCTGAAGTTAATACCTTTTTTAACTTTTCAAATGCCGTTTGCGCTTCTTCATTCCACTAAAATTTCTTTTTTGTCGAAATGAGCTGCATAATAGCATATGTTAAGTCCGAAAAGTTGGGTATAAACCTTGTATACCACCCTGCTAATCCTAAGAACCCTCTGGCTTGGCGTAATGATTTCGGAACAGGCCAGGATAAAATCGACTCAATCTTACCCAAGTCAGTTGCAATCCCTCCATGTCCAATTACGTAGCCTAAGTACCGTGTCTGAGTAACACAAAATTTACTCTTTTCAATGTTTAACGTAAGGTTCGCACGACGAAATTGTTCGGAGATACGTTTCAGAACTGCTAAGTGCGATTCAAATGTATCTGATACCACGACCAGTTCATCAAGGTATCCAAACACGCAGTGTTTTAAGTCTGCTGGAATAAGCTCATCCATTAGTCGGCACATGGTTTGTGGTGCATTGCACAAACCAAAAGTCATGACCTTAAATTGGTACAATGGGCGCCCAGGAATGGTGAAAGCTGTAATAGGTCGCGATTTTTCCGACAGACTAATCTGCCAATATGCATCCTTAAGATCTAATTTTGTTATGATGTTAGCCTTTGGCATGCGGGCAAAAATTCCCTCAATACTTGGTAGGGGATACGCGTCTTTCTCAGTAAATTCGTTAATCTTCCTAGCATCTAAGCAAAGTCTGATCTTTAATGGTTTAATCACCATTCTCATGGGAGAGCTCCATGCACTCACGGAAGGCTCAATGACATCCAACTCCAGCATTCGATCTACTTCCTGGTAAAGCAATTTTTCCACAGCAGGGGAGACTGGGTAAAACCTTTGCTTTACTGGCTTAGCATCGCCTATTTCAATTTCATGTTCCATCAGTGAAGTTCGTCCTAATCCTTGAGTCTCAAAATTAGGGAACATTTTTATAACTGCCTCCAGTAGAAGCTGTTGCGAGTCTGTCAACGGAAATTTATGGCACCTATCTTCGTCCACTTCGTTAGTTGCCTGGCTCGATTCAACGCTTGCCATTATTCCTGGAGCCAAATTAAACAATTTCCAAAAATCAACCCCTAATATTACCCGCTTATCTAAGGAGGGAATTATAAACAATTTTAATTTGTGGCTCGATTTGTTATAATTGATGCTCACTGTGATGTACCCTAAGACTGCATGACCTTTGCCATCCGCTGTTTTCACCGAGGATACAATTTTTTTAAAATCCGGGTATTTTGACCATTCAATCTTTGCCAGGTCTGCTCCTACGCAACTTATACTAGCTCCGATATCCAACAAACCGAACTCTTGGAAATCCAAAAAGGATACAGGGGCATAAAATCGTCCATCAACCTTACAATTCACTATCGAAGCAACTAGCAATTTCTTGGTTCTATTTACAGTTTTCCAAAACTCTCGTGCGCGTATTGTGGATTTTTTTCTCTTAATTGGATTGATATCCCCAAAGATCCTCTCCCTGGCAGCCTCGTATTCTAACAGCCGTTCATGAAATGGCTTAAATGGGCGCAAACCAGCCGAAATTTCGTTCTTGTTTGGGATTTGTCTATTCATGTCCGAGATTATTTTTTGTGGCAGGTCAGAATTGATCTCTGGACCAACCATTGGATCAGCATTTTGATTTGAAAACATTACTTTGGTGCCATTCGAATTGATTGATCGAATGGACCCTTCTTCAGGTTTTCCGATTTCTTGTTAAGGCATGTGGGACATTGTGGCTTGTATATATTTTTTGCCCCGCATCCATAGCAAAAAACGTGTCTTTCTTGCAGGCACATATCCCAACAATGTCCTTCTTGTTCACAGTTCCAGCACTTTACAATACGCTTGGTCTGCTGTACCGCATCTACCTCAGCATTTACGATCTCCATATCGTCAGCTAAAACTACATATTCATCTATCGAGGCGATGTTCTTTCTGTTTCCAAAATTACTAACAACTTTTTTCTGAGAGTTCAATCCCGCTTGTTCGGCGATCAAGTTTTCCCTCATTCTAAACATTTTCCTTAATTGGCCAATTGAAGAAATTTGTTCAAACAGAATTTTGTGATTGATTTCCATACGCAGATTTCGAGTTACAAGTTTTATTAGGCGTCGTTCGTCTATGGGGACGCTTAGACGTGTAGAAATACTCATTACATCGTCATAAAACTCATCGAAAGTTTCTCCTATTTCTTGTTTGCGACAAGAATATTCATATTGTCTTTTCAGTGCCTTACAAAATTCTTCCCACTCAATCAAAACAACCTCCTTTCCGTATTGCCAGTACCACTCTCTTGCTTCCACCTAGAAGGATGTGAAGATTTTTGCACACAGCTTTAAAATCACTGCTCAGACAATCATGTGTGAATGAACGAACTCTATACAAAAATTCATCGACAGGAATACCTTTTTCAGATCCATCAAATTTTACTTGCCAATTTTGGATCATGTTGGTCACCTTTTCTTGACTTAACGCGGAGTAATTTCGCTAACCCTGAGTTTGGATTGGTTCTATTGCTTCGTTCACTTTGTGAAGGGTTGACTTGTTCCGTATTAAGTGAAAGTGATGCTAGTTTAGCATCCATTGCTTCTTCAAGACGTTCCATAATAACTGCGTAATCAAATTGTCTTGGAGCACCTGAACGTTCTCTAGACGGATTTGTGCTTTCAGGCGAAACAGTTTGATTGCTTCCTAACATTGGCAAAGCTCGAGGACTTCCTCTTGGTCTCCTAGGGTTCTTTTTACGTGCGGTTCCCTGAGTCGGTGCACGTGTCCGTTGTCGAGTGTCGTGTACCTTCGGGATGGCCCCTGTACTTGTTAACGCCTGCTCACCCGTTAATTGTTTACTCGAACCCACTTGACTTTGTTTGAGATCACGTACGTGTATTGGGTTTTTACAAATAAAGCATGCCGACTCAGTTGCTATATAATTTGTAATGCACCACATATGAAAAATATGATTGCATGGTGTAATGCCTTTTTCTTCCTTTGCCACTAATCTTTCAGTGCAAATACTGCATATGTTTGTTTCCTGTTCTACCAGATCAAAGTTGTCTCAGTGTGGAGGCCGGTTGGTTGTTGGACTACGTCCTATAAAAGCCATATTCTGCTATTGCCAGACAAACAAACGTTGGTTATTATTTTTTTAATAAATTGGATCGAGCTCTAAATTAACAAACGCAATATCTCTCGATTTTTCATAATATTTATTCCTATCCATAATGTTTAAAAGGAGGTGAAGAAGTTACCTGGTTACTCTGGTTGCTCCTCGATCAGAAAAAAAAACGAAAGAAGTAGGAAAATATAGATTGTGAAAAGTCATACATTAATCACCGTGTGAGTACGCAGCTGTAACGATCTTATATGCGTACCTTGTTTCGAAATGCTCAAAAGCTCTGTATTCGCATACACCTCGCTATCTATGCACGCTCTCATTCACTAGACATATATAACATAAAGATTTTTTCTAAAGATCTACTTTTGGTCGCAGATTTTCTCATAGTTTTATGTTTCGAAGTGTATCAAAACTAAAATTCTAATGAGAAATCTGTTGCGAGCGTTTTTGTAGTAAACAAAAGACTATCAGCTATAAGCATCAATAGAGAGAGACCTCACATGACTTATCTCTGATCGTAAAACAATACTAGTTAAATGCTTGATTCACTTTTGGAGTTCAAACTGGATATCCACCAGAAGCGCTAGAATATCGATCTCGCCAACATTCTACTTCACTTTCCTGGTGTCTAACCCATTCTGTCCCTTCCAGTTTGCAAACAATAACATAACATTGCTGTGCATTGCTGTAGTGATGGTATTACAGCAGCGCGTCTCAACCCTCCCTACCATGAGTTTCCGTGCGCGCATGGCTATTTAGAAAACTCCCAAATCTCGAAAACTTTTACCTTCCCTCCTTCACATTACTTCAAGGAATGTTTCTTTAACCTTCTAGCACATTATAATTGTTTTTATTCATAAACAAAATTTCTTCAAATTCATTTCAAGTTGCATTTGCAACGTAACAAAGGTTAACTAACGGGGATATTCAAAGGCCCTTGCTTATATTCATTATTAAAATCTAACAAGTTTTTCCTTAAACCATAATTGCTTTTTGTTTTTTTTCTAATGTTTTTAAATTCAATTCATCTCATTGTATATTTTCTTTCTGCGGATTCCGTTGTTGAATTTAATTTTACTGAATTTAATTTTGCATTGGATGCAAACTTTTGTCTCTGACTGTTTACCTTTAACAAACTCACAACACAGCTGAAAATAAAAGGTTAAATTTGCATAGATATATCAATTAAATTAATAGTAAAGCCATTGTTTTGTGGTCGCATACTTATGTGAGGCAACGTTTTTCCTTTGGCACGTTACGTTATTTGGAGGTTTTCTCTACGTTAATTCTTTCTTTACGTTAACTCCGGCTGCAACACCAGCTGATTCAATTAAAACACAAAGCAAAATTTCAAACTTTTCCCAAAGGGGTATAGGCTAACGCATTTGTAAGAATGGATTAAATTTCAATATAATTTTGCATGTGGCCTCGATATTTCATTTCGCTCAAACTCTCATCCACCTAGGAACTTAAGCTTTCTTTTTATATACGCCTACCCTGTACGGAACTCTAAGCGGGTCTCTCCGACAGAAAGGTCGGTCGCTTGCCCAAAGGTTTAGGTTTCGTTGGTTTAGCACTCACAGGTTTTCTTTTTATGTTTTCCACTCACCCAAAACAAGATGTTCGACGAAGGCCTTCTCGATGCTCCTGTTGTGTAGGTATAGGTGTACGACGTTGTTATTTTATTTTGTAGAATTGAAGTATCGAGAGTAATTGAGGGTTTGTGGCTGTGTTTCGCATTTGGGTCTCTATTTTGTCGTCACTTTGTATTTTCCGCTGTGCTGTGTTGTTGTTTGGATGTAACTGCGCCGAGGTCACAAGATTTTTCTCGTTTTCTCAAAATTAATAAGCAATATTTTTGTTGTAATTTTTACTCTACAAGACTTTACACTTGGGCCTGGGCAAAACCCAACAGACTAATACTCTAATTCTGCTTTTCACCGTCTGCGCCTAGGATACCTTGGCCCGCAAAGATCCTCTTTTTCTGCTGCGGCCTTTGGCCAGGAGATGTTGACTGACACGAAGGTAACTCGCGATCTCTGGTTAATTTGTTCCTAGTTCAAACCATAATTTCAGCCCCTTGTTCCTTCTCAAGCCAAGCCAAGGTGTTTTATATGCAAATGCGACCCAACTGGCGTAAAACTTTGGTCGCCACTGTCCAGCAGGTTGCCGGTTGGCGTCAGGTTTGCCAAAGCCGATGAAAATCCAATTTGTTCACTCTTTCTGGTCACAATCTGGGGTGCAAGATCTCCAGAAGATATTGCGACTCACACAAATGATGTGCAAGGCTATGTCGAAAGTCGAAAATTCAATTAGCACATTTTGCAGCAAATCATAGTTGGCAGTTTTGTCTTTTTTTCCACCAATATTTACCTTGTCGAGAAGCTCGTGAAATTGTTTGTCGGATTGACTTAATTTCCGGCCAAACGGTGTTAGGATGCCTCCCAGAATTTAAGATTAAATTATGAATTTTTCGTTACTCTCAGTTTTTTCCCAGACACAGAGTTGCCGCAAGACGGTGTCTATACGTCCGATCTCGTGGGAAGCGCAAAACGAAAGAAAACGAAGTGGAAGCTATGAAATGGCAAGGTACTCGAGCGAGCCAGCACTTCGTGAGTTCCTAAAAAAACGCAAAGTTGTATGTTACGGCATCGCCAATCGATAACTCCTTTTACGACGTTACGTTTGAATCAAACGAGTTGTCGGTTGACATTCAAAATTTCAAACAGACATTTAGAATGATCTACCGAATGAACAAACTTTGCTTTGTCTAAAAGATTATAAACCCAGATGACAAAAATGTCCATTACACTACATACCATTGGATGCCTAAGGCATCAAAGGCACGCTGTGGTGCTAGTATCGCTTGATATCAACAATGCCTACAATTGCGTTTATATGATTAACCTAAAGCAAATCATGCTTTATGAAGGAATCCCAGAGCAATATGTCCAATGGATCACCAACTTCCTCTCGGTACGATACCTCAGACTAGGAAATGCTGTGGAAGAGATGAACGGTGGCCTACCGCAAGGTAGCTGCCTATCACCGGCACTCTTCAATATATACACAAAACGACTACATCAGATCGAAGACACAAATACAAAGATCTTCCAGTATGCTGATGACTTCATCATTGTAGCCCACGCGGGCACTTTCGTGAAGGCAGTCGATATACTAAAAAGGAAAATAAGCGATTTCAATCTACTATGCCACGACATTGGTTTAACCTTCAATCCGGCTAAAACGCACATTCTATCCTTGAGTTCAAGCAGCAAACGGAAAATAGAAATCAGTCTAGAGGGAGTGTCGATAAAAAACGAAAAGAAAATAGTGTTTTTGGGTAGAAAGATATGCGCAAACATGTCAAACACGGCTCACATTAAAAATCTAAAGAAAGAATGCAAAAACAACATCAAACTGCTTCAAATGGCTACCACCATCAAGTCAGGGCTCAGACCCAAAGTGGCAACAAACATCTTCAAAGCTTTAATCAGATCGAAACAAGAGTATGCGATATCCACCTTTGCAAATATGGGAATAGGAGCTGCCAAGGACATGAATATAGCTCAATCGCAAGCGCTCAGAAGATGTGCCGGTGTTACACCAGACACCCCGCAACATATACCCTTCGTCTTAACTGGGACGATCCCTCCTGCTTGGAGAGCGAAATTGCTAGCTGCGAAAGAGCTCCACAAGGTGAAACAAGCAAACAAGAGTCTATATGATAATGTAACAACGGCGTTTGCAGAAACCAGCTACACCTTCATCTACAATCTGTTCAAGGACGTAATAGATCGTACTAAAATGGCACGCAAGTACATACCATGCCCCAAACTAGCTTTATGTAGTAAAACCATAAGACTGAGCAAGAACGAAATAGCCCCAGAAAGACTGAAAGCCATTTATGGCGAAAAATTAGCTCATTATAAGAGTAACAATTGGAACATCATTGCCACCGACGCATCGATAACAGAAGACTGCGTAGGCTTAGGATTTTTTGACAGTAACAGAGACAGAGAAATAATGTACAAAATAGATCAAAAACTATCGTCAGTAATTGCAGAACTCTTTGCTATAAAAATAGCGTGTAAGATAGCATGTAACCATGAGTACAAAAAAACTGTGATATTCTCTGATAGTATGGGGGCTATATTCATGCTTAAGGATAACAAGTCAAAGTCATACATTGTCTGTGACATTCATGAAACACTAAACTGCTCCAGAATAGAGAGGATGGATATAATGTCATCCCTGGACATAAGGGAATAAACATTAACGAAAGGGCTGATAAAACAGCCAAAAAAGCTACGACAGAAGGACAACCGTACAACATACAGTTAAGTTATGGAGAAGCCATTAGACTAATCAAAAAACGTAATTTCTCCAGCTGGAACGATCATTACAAGGACCTATCAAGGGAAAAGGGTAGGTTTTTTGCCGAAATTTTCCCTGAAATCCCCGAAAAACCGTGGCATTCCCAGCTCAAATGGAAAGCTAGGGACATTAAGGTTATCAACAGACTAATGACGGGACACACGTATGACAAAACTTACCTTCACACAATTAAAAAAGTGCCTAGCAACATGTGTGGTATATGCAATGTAACCGAAACTGCAGAGCATTTAATTTTTACCTGCCAAGGACTTGCTGTATTAAGAAGAAAATATAAAATCTTTAATTATTTTAGAAACACAAAGGATCTTTTGCTTTCGAAGGAGCCTTTGTATTTCAGAGAGCTAGCTAGATTTATAAAAGAAGCCGGTTTTGACTTTTGAGTAAAATGATATTAGCGTAAAAGACGAAAAGGAAAAAGTAATAAACCTCGGACCAACAAATCATCACACACGCGGTGATCAAAGCCAACAAAAAAAAAAAATAATAATTTTAAAGTGTTTTTGATTTGAGATTGTTAAACAAGAATGATACCTCCGACTGTCTCTGAGAGAATGCCAAGCGCTTGTGCAGTCATTCGCTGAGAGGCATTAATTAATTTATGCGATTAAGTCCAATACAATTAACTAACCTTCTTTTATTATTTCCGCGCCAACACTTTCCCACGCACTCTTCACTTTTATGTGGTCAAAGTGTTTTTTGTCTGTGATTACCCACGGAGCAACTTTGTCCTCGCGGTTGGAACTTTCAGTACGCTTCCTTTTCCGCTCCTGCTCTTTTCCCTCAGCTGTTTCCATTTTTGACGATAATATAATTGACTGCGCTTTATTTTGTTTCTGGCAACAGCTGTTTTACAGTCCACTCACGATCCAAAGCGCTATCGACATGTCAACTATCGATAGGCTAATTGTGTATTTATTTTTGCTTCCTCAGAACATAGATAGTAAAAGCAGCGGCGTATGGAGTTCGTCATAAAAATTTATTTTCCGCGGTCCTGGGAACAGGCCTTAACAGAAATGTTCGCGTATCATGGCATAATGCTGGGAGACGAACACTCGTATGCTAATTGGATTGAGGAAAATATTCGGCTCCTAAACGCTATCAAAGATGACAACCGCAAGCAACACATGAACAAGGCTTCAGGAAGTACATCAAGGGTCTACAAACATCTAAATTTCGCAATAGGGCCCTCAAGCTGCAATGAGTATTTCAAGCAAAACGAGATAACTTGTATAATGAAGACCAGAGGAGATTTCTAATGGTTAAACAGCTGCCCAAGAAGAATTATAAAGGGAGGTATTTGCTCTCTATGCAATATGAATGAGCAGGAGGACATGCAGCATTTTGTAGGACGATGTCCAGTTCTAAAGGAAATTTCATGCCGATATTTAAGTGCTTGTACTCTTACCGAAGAAGAGGTGCTTATGGCCCTTAACGAGTCTGAAATTTACTTTAAGAATAGAATATTAAAATTGTATCGTTAAATATTTAAGTGTTGTTTTTATACAACAGAGGGAAGGCTGACGGTTTTAAACCAAGCCTTTAAATGTTTGTTTTTACTTACACTTACACAATGTAAAGTTATAAACTATGATTATTGTGAAATGAAAAAAATAAACATATCTATCAATCTATCTAGAGGAACAATTTTTTGTTTGTACTGTTCGGTTGTGGAACCAACTCCCACCCCATTTCAAAAAATATTAGTCGTGGAACGCAATTTAGGGACAAACTAAATATATATATAAACTAAAGCATCTATCTATATCTATATATGATATATATTATATACAATTATTAGCAATTACAACAATTACAATTACAATTATTAATATTAATACAGTCACAGTAATTGTGACTGGTGCAATAATCATAAGTTTTTTACTAGAAGCACCAGGAGTATTGTTAGATAAACAAATAAATAAATAATTAAAGTATAGTTGTCATAGAACAGTATAGTATAAAAAGTAGTCTTAGTAAGAAAAACTTGTTTGTTTTCTGTGGAAATGTATATAAGTATTAATGTATATGTATATGTATAAATGTATTATAAATTATTTAGAAAAACGTGCTGCAAGGGGGTGCAAACTTCGTTTTTAGGTTCTTACCTTGGCCTTTACTTTTTCATCCAATACGAATTTTGTACCCTTGCACATGGTATAATATTATAATATAGCAAAGAAGTTTGCAACACATAGATATATTAATTTCCGACAGAATAAACTATATATATTCTTGATCAGTCAAATTGGCTTTGTCCGTCCGTCTGTCTGTTTCTACAATTCTCTCAATTTACAAAAGATGCGCCCTAAAATCAGACTAGGTTAGAAAACTTTTTGCGTTTAGTGGTAGCATCTTGGTAGAATTTTGTATTTGTTTGTTTTACTTAATACTAAAAAATTTTGTCCAAATCGGATGACTATATGACAATCGGTCGGAAAACACGTTGTTGTTTCTATGAATTTTGTAAAGTATACATCGACTATTAAGTATTTTTTTACTCTGTACCAGAGCACTATGGTGAAAATGACCACATTATCTGGCTTTTGCATTTTTTTTTAAATTTTTCTAATTAGCACAAATTTGCTGTTAACGCATTAAGAAATCATCAGACTGTAAAGCCTCAAACTCAAAATGTTAAATTTAACAGTCCCATGTGAGAATAACAGCTGTAAGTCAGCTGTTGCAATCGAAAGCAAGTGCGGCTAAGTTATGTAAATTTTTTGCATTGAGTTTTGTTTTTAATATTTTGTGATGGCCAATTGTGTTAGAAGAAAATCAAGTCATGAACACTGATTTCGCAGATTTGCACTGTGTGTTTAATATAAAAATTCGTTCAAATTGTGCGTGTGTATACTAATATTTTGTGGTTTTATAAGCGCTTCTAAAACAGGATTTTTGTAAACAAATTTCAACTTTGGAAAGGATTATGTGAAAGAGTTAAGAATTGTTTATGTGTTTGTCCAAGTGTTTGTTGTAGCGTTGTCAATTCTGAGTTAACAGGTATTGGTCTTAATTTCCTCTTTTTCCCTCTTTTGGCGCAATTTGCATTTTTATTTGTGTTGTTTTCAAACGTGGGTTTGTTTGCTGTGTGGAATAGCGAGAGGGCCGGCACGAATGAGAGAAGGCAATTCAAAGATATTTTAAACTGCATGCGTGCAATAATGTTGATGAAAATATTTTAAACGCTGTGCACTCCCTGAAGACGAATCCCGACGGGGTTCGAAATATATCCGAGTTAAAGGAAGAAAGATGAGAATGTGTTTGTTTGATATTTTGACAGAACGAGCACAAAAAATACACCTGACCTCGAGCCGGCTAAAACAATAATATTACATCACCAAGGTCACCAACCCGATCCGCTAATATTTTAAAAGGTAAAAGCCACCAATTTTGCAACAATTTGCATTATAATTGGCTTAGATGTTATGGCACTTATAAGAACTTTGAAAGAAGACATTCGCAATGGATAAACGGTACTACAACTTTGCCTTTAAAAAAAAGAAATAGACCAGTTGGACGGCCACTTCTTCCATTTGAATTGAAATTCGAAAGGGCTCAAAGAATGCAAGGAGCGGAACTATCGAAATTCCCAGGTGATGATGTTTTCTTGCTAGTTCATGCAGCAATCGCAGCTGCCCGGAAACAAGGACTACATGTTCTTGCTGCAGTTCTTCAAATACTTGCAAATACCACGGAAAAGCGAAGCAAGTCAGGGAAGGATTGACAAAGCCCATTGATCAGCCTATAAGTGCGTCCAAAGATGAAGCATTGGCGTTAATTTTGGGTCAATGATTGACCAAGGAGCAGTATTGTGCTATCCGAGATGACATTTGTAAGAGAAATCTGGATATTTAAACAATTTATAAAAATGTGGCAGATCAAAAAAAGCAATGCAGACCACACAAAATTGATGTATCAGAGACTGTAGCCAAGGTCTATCTGCAAGACCTTTTGGAACACACGGCTTTTCAGATTGTGACACTTTAAAAAGATGTTATCCATGGTGTATTGGCCAATCAGCACACTGATTTTTTATCTGCTGAGCTCATTGTCAGTTATGGATTCGATGGAAGTACTGGACCGGCGAATTGTATCCAGGCATATGCAGATAAGAGATCGTGTGACAAAGACTCATGCCTTTTTGCCACCACCATAATGCCTCTTCGACTGATAGACTCATTCGCAAATTTTATGTGGAACAATCGCACCCCTCAGTCTATTAGGTTTTGTCGTCCACTAAAATTGGAGTAAGCCCATTTCATTGCTGGAATCGAATTTTTGAGTTCGTCTTGCATGCATGGGTATAAGCTGGAGTTTAAAAAATTGGCAAATTGCTAATCCATGTGACAAGCAAGCGATGCTTATTCGAAAGGCAAATATACAGGAAATGTTTTGGGCAAAACTCGCTTTGAAGGTCGATGTGCCGAAGCAGGGGGGCTTTGGAAATACAAATACCGGTAACACTGCATGTAGCGCATTTGCCAACTTCAAAACATTTTCTGAAATAACTGGAGTTAATCAAAAGTTAATTTAAAAAGTTAATTTAAAGAGTTAATTAAAAATAATCGCCATCGGCGTCAACACCGCCCCCATTGAAAAGCTGCACAGGCTTCAACAGCTTGGAAGAGGGGCCAGCTTGTGGATAGCCCTCTTGTAGGTCGCTCCACTCGTCGTCTTAACGTCGACAACCCTGACCATGCCGACCTGCCCGGCGTGTGTTGCCGTTACCCTGCCCAGGAGCCACTGCTGTGGGGGGAGGGGGCATGTTATCCTCTGCGACGACGACGAGGTCTCCCTCGGCGATGTTCGGCTTCTGCTGGTGCCACTTGGCCCGGGTCTGCAATCCCAGCACGTATTCCCGGGACCAACGCTGCCAAAACATTTGCTTTAGAGACGAGACAAGTCGCCATCGCTTCAATCAGCTGAGACCCTGCTGGTCCCAGTTCTCGACTGCTGGTGGAGCGATTAGCGACCCGCCTATCAGTAGGTGCGCTGGTGTGAGAGCGTCTCCATCGCTTGGGTATTGGCTCTGCGGTCCCAGAGGTCGAGAGTTCATTACTGCCTCGACTCCCACCAGCACCGTCTGAAGCTCCTCTGCTCTTAGGCTCGCGCTGCCCACCGTCCGTTGAAGTAGGTTCTCGGCAGTTTTGACACCTGGTATGAACGCAAACGTGCATCCGCTCCTTGACGCGAATGCCCAAACTGCGCTCTCTTCCGCCTCTATCTTCCTTCGCAGGTCCTCGAAGTGGCGACTTGCTCCTACGAAGTTCGTCCCATTGTCGCAATGGACGACTTGTGGAACGCCGCGGCGACCAACGAACCTTTAGAAAGCCAATAGAAAAGAATCAGTTGATAGGTCTGAAACAAGTTCTAAGTGTACCGTCTTGGATGCAAAACATACAAAAAGAGCAATATAAGACTTATACGGGGGCTTCCACGAATCTTAAGAGACGTATTTACTGGGCCACAAAAATCAACGCAACATGACGAAAATGGGCGGAGAGCACTAAGCCGATCTGCTGGCAAATTTCCCATAATTTGCGTCAGTAGTTGAGGTTTGCACTTGAAGCAACGGATACATGATCGTACAGTCTGACGACAGATCTCTTGAGCGTTAACAAGCCACAGTCGCTCTCTGAGTTGGTCAGGTGAAGATGACGGACATAGCTCTGCACAAACTGCGAGCGCGTCGTCAACAAAATTGGAAACTTGGCATCGTACGAAATAGGAGCATTTACTAGTCGCCCCCCAACTCGCAACAACGAAAGGGCATACCACGTTCCCCGACACTCATGGATGAAGGGATTCAATCGCTGAAGACTTAGGCCTACAGGCGCGCTCTTTCTAACCCTTTCAATTTCATCTTCAAATTCATGTTTCTGTACCATTTGGACTATTTTCTTGAATGCCTCTTTAAGTTCAAGTGCTGAAGGAATATTTTCAAATTGGATTGATTTATCTTTACATTTTCGAATAAAGCGGCACATATAAGCGAACACTCTCAGCAGTTTAAGGTGTGACGAGTATCCTTTGATGATGTCCAACAATTCTGGGTTCTTCCTTGCAACTGTCAGCCCGACAGCTGATTTTCGAACTACCATCTCAAGTACCTCTTTCGACAATTCAAAATGTAGGTTTTTAGGCCAATTTTCTTCCGGTTCAAGTAAATATGATGGACCTGTCAACCAAATTGACTCCATCAACTCGTCACTCGCGCTACTCTAGATTTAGAGGTCAACAATGACACTTTAAAACCTTCTGCAGTCAAACAACGAACATAAATACACGCACCATATGCTCTCATAGAAGCATCGGCGAAGGCATGAATTTGAATCGGTGATGTAGGCTCTATATGTACAAATCGTGGAACAGCCACCTTTTGTATATCCGACAAAGTTTGTTTAAGAGCTTCCCACTCAGTTTCCAATTTCAGTGGAATCGATTCATCCCAGTCCAGTTTCAATAACCAAAGCTCTTGCAATAAGATCTTTCCTTTTATAATAAGGGGACTAAGCAAACCGAGGGGATCAAAAAGTTTTGACGTCACCGATAATATGTTCCGTTTTGTCGCTCGTACACTCATGGAAGAGTCGTCCAGCTTAAAATTGAAGACGTCTTCATGAGGTAGCCAAAGAATTCGTAACGCCTTTGTTGAGTCTGAGTCAGAGATCGTTATTGGTTTGACTGTGCTCTCGGATGCGGACATCTCAGGGCAGTTCAAGAACCATTTCGATAGTTCGAACCCTGCCTCCTGCAACACCTGAGATACTTCAGACTTAATCGCCTTGAGTTCGTTTGCTGCTTTTGGGTTAGAGATTTGAGCAGTGTCACTCTACCTTTTCAAACACCTGATAGCAAGAAAATGGGCTGGCGTAGTACCATATGTCACCGTGTTTATCGCAAATATCAAAAGGCTCAGACGGATCTCTCCTCCAAACTATGAGCTGAAACTGAATATCCGATTAATTTACCATTACTTGCCGATACATTTTCTTTATATCCGCAGTTAGCGCGTATTTATTTAATCTGAATCGGAGTAGAGTAGAGTATAGCTCCTCCTGGATCATAGGACCGACCATCAGGATGTCATTCACTGCAATCTGAGTAGACGTCTTGCATGACGCATCAAAGACAACGCGCAGCTGTGTGGACGTACTTTGTGGTCTCATGACGCACTGATGCGGAATGAAATAGTCAGGCGCGCTAAGCATTTTATTTTCATGTTCTGTCATATGTCCCAATGAACTGTTCCATCAAATCAATGTACATTCACTTTACTTGATCATCTCCTTTTTGCAACTTCAAATAAATTGCCCAAATTCTAAGGATCGGACCTAAATGGCAGCCTTACTTGGAATCGTCCTGATGGCAGAACTTCCATATTGTTGGCAAAATGTTTCTTCTATCGTTTCCTCCTGACAACTTAGGTTAACCACTTTCTCTTGGCCGCTCGACGAGTTCAACTTATATCATCCAGACACAATCCAGCCAAGAAGGGTTTTTTGCAATATCGGACAATCTGGACCTTGTTTAATCTGACCGATAGATAACAATTTAAAAAATGTTTCTGCTCCTTTTAACATGTCTATCTTTTGTGGCTTATAAAAGTAGGGATCCGCCAACTGCAGTTTTTCAGGAATATTCCAGCCGCTTACGTTCACGGTAGGTCAGGCTGATAACTTGAAATCGATTTTAATATCCAAAAATCGGCTGAAAGCTCACTGCAATCGACTCGCGACTTCACCACAGTGTGTATATTTTTCTTGACTTGAGAATTAGCTTCGCCAATTCCTAGCAAGCTGATACATAAAAATCCGTATCTGTAATCGTTGTGCAAGTTCTTCTGTAACAAAGTTTGTATGGGAACCAGAGTCGAGCAGCGCTCGGGCTAATATCAGTTCGCCGCTTTTAGTTCGAACACTAACGATTGAGGTAGCCAAAATCATCTTCTTTAATGCCGTCGCATGCATTGCCTGGGATGTGGAAGAATGATCTGAATTGGAAAGTTGATCCTTTGGTGGTGTTGGCAACGCTAAACTGTTGCTCACAGCTGTATATCTGTGGAGGAGCGTATGATGTGAACGGCTACAAACTCGAAACTGATACTGATACTGATTTACACTTTGCTACAGTATGACCCCTTTGTAGACAGTTTATTCATAAGGGGACTGACTTTGCCTACTCTAACCTTTGTGCGACGGATACCGAGGAAAATGAGTTGCAAATTCTCATTTGAATGTCTTTCTGAATTACAGTACACACATTTTTGACTCCTTGATGGGGCTTGAGCCCACGAACACGAGAATGAGGTACGATTGTGCTTACTTTGACCAAACTTTGCTTCAGATGTTGGTTTGGTAGACTCTTCAGCTGACATATGCTGGTATCTCCGATTTTAAACCTTATCACAATCTGTCCATAGCGGAAGCCTATCAAAATCGAGTTGATCTTCCCATTTTCGTTTGGTCACTGGATCGACTTTGTTCATAACTAAATGAATTAGCATAGCATTTTCGATCTTTTTATCATCGCCAATTGACAGCAATGACCCACACACAGCCGAAACTGTATCAATAAGGCTTCGTAAAGCCGATGCTGAGGGTGATGCAATATTGGGCAGACCGAACAACGCTGAAATATGATCCTTAAATATAAGGCAGTCGTGCTAATGCCTTTACATAATTGCTCTCGGTGACTTGAAATGCTCTTACAGTTCCAAGAGCTTCACCAGAGAGGCAAAAGGAAATCAAATGGTTGAATTTCTCTATAGATGGAATGGAACTATCGTCATGAACCAAAGTCTCAAAAAGGCTAATTAAATTTTTATATTCTGAATATTTTTCACTAAACTTCGGCAACGATAGATTTGGAAGACGAGAAAGCGTTTGTATGGCACTTGTAGGAGCTACTACTGTTATGTTATTATCATTTGCCGTTTTGAGTGCAGTAATTAGAGATAGAAGACCGGCCTTTGTTAAAATACATATTTCTTCTAATTCTGCACCATCCTCATCTCCATCATCAAGCTCGTCTAGTTTTGCCTCTAATTGACTTGCTTTGTAGATATATTTATTTAGGGCTTCTAATCTGCACTCCAATTCCACTAAGTGGACGGCCAAGCTTCCTGCATCCTATTGTTTTTGATCCTAAGAATATTTCTAGTTGGACCTTTGATTTTAAATTTAAACTCCTCAAGAGTTCCCTTGGATTTCCTCTGATCTTCTGGATCGAACGACATTTTAAGCGAAAATATTATTCTTTACTTGGAAACTAATATGCTCAGAAAAATTATGGAGTAAGGTACTAAGTATTCCCGCTGAACCAATAATCGAAACGATAAAAATCGAAAAGAATTGGTGGCAAAAAATTTCAAAAAACCAATATGCCTGACCAATTGTAGGGGAGCGCGCGTCACTTGATCTACAGCTGCACAGGCGCTCGCCAATTTCTAAGCGTTGGCAACAACAACGATGCCGTTGGCGAAAACAAAACGAAAAGAGACGCCGATTGCAGTTGCTAACATGTCTGTATGTAATCGCAGTCTAAGCAATCGCAGGGTTTTTGGTTGTTGTTTGGCATTACACGACCGACGCGAATGAATGTTGATTTGTTTGTTTTAACTGTTTCAACCGTCGCGGGCAAAGATGTATGTGTATGTAGATTTGTATTCACTGCTGTTGCACTTTTAATTTGTTTAACTGAACTTGGTTCGCTTGTATTTCAATATGTGTCACTATCACTCCTTGTGTTTTACCACTGTTCACTTGTGTCGAGAGAGAGAGTCTTATGAGTGTTTGACGTGATTTTTTGTGCTCCGCAACAATTAATTAATTGTGTCATTTAATGCGCCTATTATTGTGCAAATTTAACATAAACAATTTTATTAGTATTGCCCACTATCGGTTTGTGCTTTACTTTTCAGTTGCTTAACTCCCACTCAGCTTTGTTGTTGTTCTGCTCTCAAAGCTAAGAACGCTTGCCATCTAACTGCGCTCTGTGGGTGTTTTTGTTTTTGTCTTTGTGATTTTTCGATTCGCGCTTTGGTCCGCTTACTGTTTTTGTTTAAAGGCCCTCTGGTGAATTTGGTGCATTATGTTGTGCTGAGAGATGCTTAGTGAGTATAAGTTCGAGTCACCACCCCCGAGTCGGTTGGAGCCTCAATTTTTAGATGTGCAACCACCCG
>JAWNNM010001645.1:0-48514 GCA_035044965.1 Lordiphosa andalusiaca
TGGCGCAGTTGGCGAGGCGTAATTAAGTTAGTTTAAGTTATTGGAAAAATTAAATGAAGGCTACTGTAGGATAGTGTGTGGCGAAGCGGGAGCGCAATAAAGTGAAGTCCTCTCTCGCATTGAGCGAATTCGCCCCGTTTCGCCATCTAGCATATGATAGGCTATGCAAAATGTATATGAAATTATTAAAATCACTAAACAATTTCCTTGTCGTCGTCACTAAGTAAACGCGTCCACACATATCGAAACACAAAAACTATTGTGTACAATTTATTCATGGCGCCCGAGCAGGGAGAAGTTTAAAAAGTGACAGACAATTACACAAATACAAAGAAGCAAGTGAAACAATCAACAGTGAAAACAGTTACAATTATTAAATAAAAGTTGCTTCAACACTATGTGTGCCAGCCCATCTCAAACCAATCCGTGTCGGCCGCGATAATCCAATTTCTGCACTTGGGACTAGTTTCTGCTACCAACGAGGGATGCCCTGCAATTGCATCGAGTGTCAAAGGAAAGTGGCAGCTGGATTGAAGGATCCAAATAAGGAACCAGAGGTACTGTGCTAATTATTGAAAGTCCCAAATTGAGTTTACTCTTTGGAGTTCTGTGCTGCCTTTTGCTTAGCACGACTCTTTCAATATTTAGCACATACATACATACATAATAGTTGAGCGCATTTACAAAAAACTAACAATTACATTTGCATGCACACACATTTTACTTATATTATTAACCATTTGAACTCCTTTGGACATACATACATAATATTAGTGCGATTTAAATACAAATTGTTTTCTGTCGTGGTGCTGCTAAGCGAATCAAGAATTTAGTTTAAAATTCTTTCTTCTCGTTGTTGTTGTCTAATAGGTTATTGACTTCCAATTTTCCTACAGCCAATCTTCAAAAATTCGCTTTGTCGTCTTCCACCCCTCTCGCCTAGTAAATGCTTACCGTTCTGTTGGTCAAGCCCGCTTACATACACACAGATACATACACCCCCGCAAGCAAGTATTTTCATTTATTTTATTCTTTTCGTTTTCGTTTTCGTCGAAGTGTTGTTGCTTGCATTTGTCGTTTGGCGCGCTTTGAATTTGCTGACGCGCTACCCTACAATTACTTGGTCGAGCATATCTGTTTTGATTAACGTTTGCTCCCAATTAGGCGCGCGCTCCCCTACACTTCTCGAATTGGCATATATTAGTAAGTTAATTGCCACAACTAATTTGCTCAAAATAAATAAATATGGCCACAAAAGAATTAGAGGATTTTAACAGGAAACGCAACCAGTGCGTCAAAAGCATCAAACGTGTTTTAAGCAATATCTCAGAAGGATCAATTTCAACAGATGAAACAGAATTGGAATGTCGATTGGAAATGCTATCAACGACTATCGACAATGTTTTAAAACATCAAAATAAAATAGAGTCATTTGAGTCTGATGATCAATTTCGAGGAGACTTAGAAGATCTTTGTGTGGCCACTAAGGCTCGTCTCAAATCACTTCTAAAATCATCATCATCGAGTTCTATGCCCATTCTTAATAATTCTTCCGCTGTGTCAACACTTTCTCGTCTTCCAAACTTACAATTGCCTAAGTTTAATGGAAAATATTCAGAGTTTGAAAATTTCATTTCTTTGTTTGAAACACTAGTTCATAACGACCAGTCGATACCACGCATTGAGAAGTTCAACCATTTGATTTCGTGTCTCTCTGGTGAAGCCTTAGGAACAGCGTTTTAGGTCACCGAGGAAAATTATGAAAAAGCCATAGCTTCCCTAAAAAGAGTTTATGATAATGACTGCCTCATATTTATGGAAAATATTTCCTCGCTGTTAAGCTTACCCAAAATTTCGCATCCATCAGCTGCAGCTTTAAGAAGTTTGATTGATACTGTCTCTGCGATATACGGTTCTTTATTATCCATCGGCGATGAGAAAAAGGTTTTGAATGTCATTCTTATACATCTTGTTATGAACAAAGTAGATCCTCTGACAAAATGTAAGTGGGAAGAACAACTAGATTATGCAACTATTCCATTAAGGAGTGATTGTGAAATAGCGCTTAATCGTCGCCATCAGCACATGTCTGCTGAAGAATCGGCTAAAAATTCGCTCGAAGTAGCAAAGTCAGATTCTAAAGCCGTTTCCAACAAGCAGCATAATCGAAGTTCATTTTCGTGTTCTGCTCCAAAAAATAAAAGTGACCAAAAGACTACATGCAACTTTTGCAACTCTGAAGACCATTTTATTACAGCTTGCCCATCATATTCCGCATTGTCAGTTAAGCAGCGGTTTGACTTTGCGAAAGTAGCTCCGCTGTGCATAAATTGTCTTCGAAGAGGTCACACTGTGGCCAAATGCAAATCAAATAAATGTCGAGTTTGCAGTCGGTCTCACCATTCACTGCTGCACATATATACAGTCACTGGGAATAATCGAGCGTTACCACCACCGATTTCCTCCGCACAAGAGCAAGATCAACCATCCGCTTCACATGCTATGCATGCGTCAGTGTCAGATAGAGTGATACTTGCCACTGCAATCGTTAATGTAAAAACGAAAAACGGAGACTTCATTTTGTGTCGAGCTTTACTCGACACCGGGTCACAAATTAATTTTGTGACCGAAGAAATGGCTCAACGATTGCAATTGCGTCGAGAAGAATCGTGTATCAGCTTACTTGGTATTGGTCAATCCAACTCTCAAGTTAAGAAAAAGATACACACGGTGGTGAAGTAGCGAGTCAATTGCAGCGAGTTCTCACTAGATTTGTGGATTTTCAAATCCATTTCAGGGTACCTGCCAGACCACACGGTCAATGTCAGTGGCTGGAAAATTCCACAGAACCTGCAACTGTCGGATCCATTCTTTTTCAAGCCCCAAAAAATTGATATGCTAATCGGAGCTGAAACTTTCTTTGAACTTCTTTCAATAGGGAAAATCAAGCAAGGTCCTGAGTGTCCAATCCTTCAGAAGACTAGCCTCGGATGGTTTGTATCCGGGCGGTGTACTCCTGATGGAATCTCAAATCAGAAGATGACGGTCAATCTAAGTTGCCAAGAAGAAGTTATAGCCCAATTGACCGGACCTTGCAAAAATTCTAGTCCATCGAAGATTTGCCAGCCCCATCAAAATTTCGACAGCGATGCATCAATTGTGTGAAAAACATTTCGTTGAAAACTTACAAATATTACCGTCGAGACGTGTCAAAGTTAAATTGCCTTTCAAATCTGATCCTAAAATCGTTGGATCCTCGTTTGAGGTCGCCAAAAGGCGATTTTTGTCGCTAGAAAGGAAATTATTGAAAGATTCGGAACTCAAAGAAATGTATTTGGAATTCATGGAAGAATACTTAGCATTGGGACATATGTCAAAAACTGACAATAAAATTCCATGTTCTCCACACTATTTCATTCCGCACCAATTCGTTTTGAGACCAGAAAGCACCTCTACAAGGTTGCGAGTCGTATTTGATGGCTCATGCCGAACATCGTCTCAGGTTGCGTTGAACGACATTCTAATGGTTGGTCCTACCATTCAAGAGGAGCTATACTCAATTTTGCTTCGATTCAGATTCAATAAATATGCTCTAACAGCTGACATCAAAAAGATGTACCGTCAAGTCATTGTGGTTGAAGCAGATCGAGATTTTCAGCTCATAGTGTGGAGAAAAGATCCATCTGATTCTTTGAGAATATTCAGGTTAAACACAGTCACTTATGGTACTGCTCCCGCTCCATTTCTGGCTATCCGGTGTTTAACAAAGCTGAGTGAGATGTGCAAATCATCACACCAAAAAGCTGCTGACGTTATTATGCACGATTTTTACGTCGATGACATGTTGACTGGTGCTGGTTGCGTTGAGGAATTACGTACAATTACGTATGAAGTTTCTCAGATACTAATTGATGCAGGCTTCGAGTTGGCGAAATGGTTCTCGAACTGTCCTGAGATTTCCGCATCCAAAAGCACAGCAAAGCCTATTACGATCTCAGAATCAGACACAACCAAAACACTTTGAATCGTTTGGTGGCCAAAAGAAGACGTCTTTCAATTTAGAATTGACGATTCTTTTATGGATCTCCGAGCGACAAAAAGGAAACATTATCTCGGTGACAACGCGATTGTTTGATCCTCTTGAGCTGTTAAGTCCCTTAATAATCAAAGGAAAGATCCTACTACAAGAGCTATGGCTAAAAGGATTAGATTGGGATGAATCCATTCCGATGAATTTGGAAACAATGTGGGACGCAATGAAAGAATCCTTGAAGAAATTGCAGATTATTAAGATCCCACGATTCGTATTCACAGAGCCAAAGTCACCGATCGAGATACATGGTTTTGTCGATGCCTCCATACGAGCATATGGCGCATGCATTTATATTCGAGTTGAAACTGCAGAAGGTTTTCGCATTTCGTTGAAGACTTCCAAGTCCAAAGTAGCACCTCTCAAGACCCAAACCCTTCCCCGACTTGAGTTATGTGCCGCTCACCTTCTTGCAGACCTCTGTCATCGTATCTCTAAGCTCAAAAAGTCCCCTATAGAGCAAACTGTTTCTTGGTCAGATTCAAAAATAACTCTCCATTGGATCCGGTCACACCCATCATCGTTGAATACTTTTGTTTCGCATCGGGTGTCTGAGATCCAATCGTGGACAGAAAATGCTTCTTGGCATCATGTACCAACTAAGCAAAACCCAGCAGACATCGTCTCTCGAGGATGTGACGTTGAAGAATTGGTCAAGTCTATGTGGCTCAAAGGGCCGTCTTTTCTATTGAAACCCCAAGAATCTTGGCCAATCAACCCTCGATTTGAGCTCCCTAAAGAGATGCGCTAGCTGGAAGTACGCAAATCAGCTGTTGGACTGACAGCTATGGTTGAAAGGAGTGATTTGCTTGAAACTATATAAAATTTTTCTTCCCATGCCAAACTGCTAAGAGTGTTAAATACTAAGATGCCATTCCAACTGCAATAGAGCGAAAAGAAGCCTTTGATAAAATTGTTCAAATTATACAAAACTACGAATTTCGAGAAGAGATTGATAGGGTTCGAAAGAGCGCCCCAGTAGGTCAGAAACTTCAAAGTTTGACTCCCTTTATACATGAGCATACCGGATCTTGGTGTTCATTTTCGTTGTTACGAGTAGGGGGACGACTTGTAAACGCTCCTATTTCGTATGATGCTCGATTTCCCGGATCTTGGTGTTCATTTTCGTTGTTACGAGTAGGGGGACGACTTGTAAACGCTCCTATTTCGTATGATGCTCGATTTCCCTGCATTCTTACAAAACGCTCGCAATTTGTGCGAAGCTATATTCGGTACCTCCACCAAACGAATTGTCATGTTGGCCCTAGAGCTCTAGTAGGTCGACTTCGGGTGCGGATTTGGGTAATCAACGCTTAAGAAATCTATGTTATGTCTTGCATTAGTTGCTTTAAATGCAAACCACGACTGCTGACCCAAATAATGAAGAATAATGAGGAATTTGCCTGCCGTATACGAGAGCTCCGCCCTTTTACTGTTTGCGGCGTCGATTTTTGTGGTCCAATTAGCACGACCTTAAAAATTCGAGGAAGGCCTCCTGTCAAGTCATACATCGCACTTTTCGTTTGTTTTTCATCCAAAGCAGTTCATTTGGAACTCGTGTCAGACTTGTCAACTAATTCCTTTCTTATGGCTTTTCAAAGGTTCGTTGGTCGCCGAGGTCTTCCCGAAGTCGTTCACTGCGACAATGCGACAAACTTCGTCGGCGCTCACCGTCAGTTCGAGGAGTTGCGGGCTCGAATCGAGGCAGAAGCAGGCGCAATTCGAGAATTCGCCAAGAGCGCCGCACTTCGGGGGACTATGGGAGGCAGGTATCAAAACTGCCAAGCACCTACTCCTAAGAACGGTCGGGAACGCTCGTCGGGATCCCAACGATGGCGAGGCGGTAACTCCAGGGCATCTGCTGATCGGAGGACCGATCACGTCACCACCGGAAGGGACCACGGACCAGGCGGGTCTCAACAGCAGCTGCTTGAAGCGATGGCGAGCTGTCTCGTCGCTCAAGCGACAGTTTTGGAAGCGATGGTCCCGGGAGTACGTCCTGGGACTTCAAATTCGAGCCAAATAGCACCAGCAGCAGCCGAACGTGACTCAGGGAGATCTCGTTCTCGTGGCAGAGGACAATCTGCCAACTCAGCAGTGGATGGTCGGACGAGTGGTGGCAACACACGCCGGGCAGGACGACGTGGTCAGGGTCGTCACCGTAAAAACAAGTAGTGGTGGAACCTACAAACGAGCGGTGCATAAGTTGGCGCCACTACCTATAGTTCAAGGCTTGCAGCCCTCCAAGGGGGCCGGTGTTGGCACAGTTGGCGAGGCGTAATTAAGTTAGTTTAAGTTATTGGAAAAATTAAATGAAGGCTAGTGTAGGATAGTGTAGGGCGAAGCGGGAGCGCAATAAAGTGAAGTCCTCTCTCGCATTGAGCGAATTAGCCCCGTTTCGCCATCTAGCATAAGAAAGGCTTAGCAAAATGAATATGAAATTATTAAAATCAGTTGTCGAATATCATTGAAAGCGAGCGCAGCACCCACTAAACAATTTCCTTGTCGTCGTCACTAAGTAAACGCGAAACACAAAAACTATTGTGTACAATTTATTCACATTTGCTAATACTAATGAAAGCTGCGCTGCTGCTTGAATGCTGCGACAATCGAGTGACGTCACCCAGCCTATGTTTTTTCAATGGGAAAAATTCTCGCCGCTTCGACTTTGACTGTAGCGGGACGAATTAAGTTATCGATAGTTTAAAGTATGAATTAAGCGCTATGCTAGTATATTTTGCTGAATTATAGATTTAACCCTTACTGAACACTCTTCAGCACACTTCTGAAGCTATATTTAAGCCGGCATTATTTGTAATTCGGTCACTTTTGTCATGTGGCTGAGCTAGGAGGAAAGACTGCGGTAAGAGATGATCTATATGATTGGATAAGTTAAGCCTAACCTCACTTGTATACAGATTAAAACTACCCGTTCCTGGTTAAAATTGCATGCTCCTGTTCCCGGTGCTACGACATTGACAGTTTATCGAAACTGCGCCAGTGTGATCAGAGTATTAAAAAACATAAAAAAATCTAAAAGTAAGCACTTTAACTCATGGGACTGAAAACAGCTCTGAGCTCTGAGTTCATACTTTTCGGCTGACTAATTTAATCAATGTGTAGTATGTAAGGAGTATAATGGTAGTTCATAAGTAGTTACTAAGATATACCATTTTGGCAACGTTCAATATGTTAACCTAACTAGCTGGCACCGGCACGCTAGTGTAATTGTAAATATAGACTTAAGCATGTATGAATAACGCAAGAGACGGTCAGTTCAACGCTGGCTCGCCAACCGACAGCATCATAATAAAGTGAGAGACAGGCTATAAATGTTAAATGGGAATACAATTTCAAAAGCGATTTAATGAAATATAAAGCAAAACCGCGCAAAAGAGCATACCTCCAGCTACCCCAGCGACGCTCAGCTAAAAGTGTTCTGTCGAAAGTATGCATTACGGCTGACGGAAAAGTAATGAACTACTACTTTTGCTTTTCTATAAAGGGATAGTAAACAGATTGCGAACAATCCGCACTACAATTTAAAAAAAGAAATACACATTTGTAATGGGATTCCGATGACAGTTCGGCTCTAGCAAACATATTTTATAACTTGTAATGATGGATTTGCACACCCAGTCTATAAAGCGGCCATGCTTACCGCAAAGTAAACCAGACTATAAGGGATTATTTCCGTCATACTGAAGGCAAAGTAATGAAAGTGTAATCAATTATGTTGTCTATTTGCGCCCCTGTGTTGTAATGGTCGTGATTTGGTTCAAACAAGCAACTTGGTTTTTCTTCATTTTTTATCCCATGGCATACTTTGAACAAATTGTCGCATGCGATATATTTGAATGCAGTTGGCAATTCGATAGCATATATGTAGCTTGAAGAGAGAAAACTGTCTCTCTCAATGCATTCTTAATCACAGCCAACTTCACCTTGGTTCGAAAGAAAAAGTTTTTCTAAGCCTATTTAAGCCAACATGTGGCCACACGCAGCCTCTTTGCTGATCGGTCTCGTAACTCAAGTACATCCTCCACGTCGGATAGCTCCCTTTTGCTATACGTGAGAGGTTATAATCGGGCGAAAACGCATAAGTACAATTTTCAAGCCGTATAAGTGTCAACGTGTTGTGCGAGAAACTATATAAATATAGTTTAAATTATACCCGTGTCGGCTGTGCAACCCCACAAATTATATTTGGCCAGAAATTGGAGTTTAAGGTGCAACCACGCCCACGAGTGGCCATAGCAGAAAATCTAATCTGCAGGCATCCGCCCCTAAAACCCGATCAGCAAGAGAATAATTACTCTTCTGGTTATCGCACAATAAAAGGTATGTGCTAACCCCCATATTATGTTAGTTTTCTTTTGGCTGAATTCGGTTATATTTTTGTTCATAGTGCGCGCTTGCATACGTTGCTGACAGCACGTTTGCCACCCACCACCCATCACCCGCCCACGCCAATCGTCAACGTTCCACCTTGGAGAAGATCATCCATTGAGTATTGGTGTGGGTCAGCGAAAATTTTAAGAGATTTTTGACGATCGCGCTTAGATGCTGGAGCCCCGGCAGATGAGCCCCCCTTGCCCAAGCAGACTACGCCCATGTGGACTCTTATCTCCAAAAGCTTTTGCCTAAGCATACATTTCGTCTAGTCTGCAGCCCCAGTCTGCTCGCCACTTCCCTCAAGTCAGGCTCTTGGCCTTTTATATTTTTCAAAGTGACGGCTAACTAAGGCCATAAGACAGAAAGAACTGTTACCAGAAAGTGTGTGCCAATATTACCTTCCAGAAAGCCACTTAACATCCACCAAATTCCGACCTGGTAGCAGTCAAAGTGTATGTGTTGCTGTTATTGCTGGAAAAAAAGCTTTAACGCATGGTAGGCCTATTGACGGCCTAGGCAATGGTTTTTTTAAGTAAATTCTACCTGAAAATTAAAGATTGCCCCACTATATGAAATCTAAAGCCCCTTAGAGAAAAACCTTGGTAAAACCCACAACAACAACTCCGCCAAATTCACCGCTGGAAGGCCTTTCAACGTTGGAGCTTTTGGATATGTATGTAAGTTGCTCTTTTCTCTTACCCCTTATTCGCAAGCCGAACCAAATGGGATTAGGCATGTTTGTATGTATGTACACATGTTTTTTTTTCATTTATTCTTTCCTGCCCAACTTGGTGATCGCTTGTCATAATTGTTTTTCTTTAAAAATTGATATCATTGGCAAATATAAATAAATGAGCCCACTAACGTAACTTTAAAAACAAACCGTATATATTTATTTAAAATTCCCCTGCCATACAAATATATCCATGCCATAAACCCAAGTACAACCATATCGCATGCAACAACAACAAACACATTTTAGTTAACCGCTTATTGCTAGACGAACAGCTGTCGCGCTGGCCTCTAGCAAACCCTTGCTACAGTGACTACCAAATGTTTACCTCCACTTATCTAAATTAAAATGTTGTATTAAGTAAAATTAAATATTGTTATTTTCAATTACATTCAATTGAACGTAGAGCACATATATACACGCCTTACACTATGCAACATGAATTTTAAAAATTTAATTTAAACCTAAATCATTATAAAATTATTATGTTACCATTTCCCTTTGAAGACAAAACAAACTATATATACATTAGCCCACATGAATTTTAAAACTTAAAAAAAAAATATCTATAGAATAATTAGGTTAAAAAAAATTCTCTTTGGTCATAAACTTAAATACGTTGCAGTTGGACTAAAACTATGAAAGCATTGCAGCCATTTAGAAATTAGCATACCTACAGTGGAGACAAATTAAATTTTAGGTTAATTAAAAATTGCTAACTATTTTGAAACTATTCCCTTAACCGGAATTATGCTTGGCCCTTCTTTAAGAATTTTTGAATAAAACTGAATTATAACGTTTTGAAATGAAACACTAAAGTCTTGTCTGTTCCTGAGCGACATGTAACCTAATTGTAATTGTGGGGCTGAGTCAAGTCACTACATAAATTTTTCGCGCTCAGAACGTGAGGCCGAATGAAGTCAATACTACATAAATGTTTGACCTGTCTTAACCCCGGATTAGCTGTAGATTTTTTTTTTAAGATTTTTTTTCAATCGCTTGTCGTAGGATTTTCAACTTGTTGCGTTAAGAGAAATTTTATAAAATGCTTATAGTTATTCCAAACCCTTTTATTGTGTTGAGAAATACTAGTTCATTCTTTCATGCAATTCTTAAATCACACTGCTGACGTTGTTTTGATTTTTTTTTGGTCAAACTTCCGCATGTGGAGATTTTTGATTAAATGGTTTCGTCTTTAAGTCTACGATGCAGGTTATTCGGAAAGGATACCATGCCGAGAAACTGATATGACTTTACTAGCAAGATTGAATATATAATAATAGCAACGAAAATCCGCTATAAATATACATTTACCTCTCACAAGGTTTGCTCGTTTGATTTCCTATGATTAGAATAATCCATATTTTTCGCTGCTACAGTTTTAAAATACTGTCAGACACAATTCCAGAATATTGCATATTGGGCAAAGATCCGATATCAGTACTGATTGTCCCTTTGATATATTTTTCTCTGCCCTGCTAAGAGGAATTTGGTAAATCCTAAGTCATAATCGTTGACTGGGAATGGATAAAATTGAACTGTAGAATTAATATTTTGAATTGTTGTCTGGAACTAGTGATTATGCTTCATTTGCGTGCACTTGCCGAATAATACAAATTATAAAGACTTAGATCAAGTACCAGTCAGAATTAGTTTCAATAGCCCAGTATAAATACCTACTTTTATCAGATCCGAGTTGCTGTATTGAGTTTAAACCTACCCCATTTGTGTTACATACGTCGAACTCAGGAACATTTATTTTATGAATATGCCAGTTACTAATAGCCCCCCTGAAATGCCATCAGTGGCTGACACTGAAAGTCAATGCGCTATTTGTACCAGTGTTATGAATAACACTCACCCTTGCTATTTATTAGCATGTAAACACGTTTTTCATAAACTTTGCGTCGAAAATTGGCTAAAAGATAACTCTGTGTGTTACACATGTAACACTCCGATCCAAACAGCCGAAGCGAAATTAGTTGTAGGCAATTGCACACCTCCTCGAAGGCAACAAGCTTCACAACCCGCAGCCCCGACTGCCCCTATTTTGTCAAGGGTTCGGACTCGCAATCTGACCAAAGCTTTGAACCTTGCTCAAGACCCTATTCCAGCAAGTGTCCAAGAACCTCAATCTTTAGACAATAGTGCTGCTGCTTCATCTGCGCTAGATGTTAGCCAAAGCACTAACCGACCCGCAGCTGCTCCTGCAAGATCCACCCGTGGTAGGCAGAGAGGCAGGCAGACGCGTACGACAAATAACCGTCAGTACAACCCAATTGATCAGACAATGGTCCAAGATATGATTGAACAAACAATCGCTAGAGTTATGTCCTCATTGAATACAGGCGTTCGCTCTAGCCCGGGTCACATACCCTTAGTATCTGCCCCAGAAAGAGAATCCTATTCTCCAATAATCTCTTCCGCATATACGCGCAGGACAGCCGATACCATGCAGAAGTGGAATTTACACTTTGATGGATCCGCCGAAGGTCTAGGCGTGGAAGAATTCATTTATCGTGTCAAGTCTCTCACCGACGAGACTTTGGAAAGTGACTTTACGGACATGTGTAAGCATATGCACGTATTGTTTAATGGAAAAGCTCGAGATTGGTATTGGCGATACCATAAGAGAGTGGATCGCATTATTTGGTCCGATATTTGTGCATCTCTACGCCAGCACTATAACGACTACCGATCTGACTTTATGACCATGGAGTTGATAAGATCTCGCAAGCAGAAGGTGGGAGAATCCTTCTCCACTTTTTATGAGGCAGTTGCTTCGCTTATCGATAAAGCGGCTGTGAAAGTAGAAGAACAAGACTTGCTCGAGATTTTTAAAAATAATTTATTGCCTGACATTCGTCAGAAGCTGTTGTATCAGCCTGTACAGTCAGTTGGCCATCTTCGTCGTCTTGTGCAGATGAGTGAAAACTTATCGTTCGAACTTGGATGCCGCACTGATCCTTTAAAGAAGCCAGTAGTCCTCCGTCGTCAAGTATACGCCCTGGACGAACCTGACCCTTGCTCAGACGCTGACGAAGATCAGTCAGCTGAAACAGAGCTTGCAGCTATTCGTATGGCTCATGCGAAAATAAAATGCTGGAACTGCGATGAGTTGGGTCATATTTGGGAAAATTGTTTGGCTAGTCGCCGCATATTTTGTTATGGATGTGGCCAACCCAATGTTTACAAGCCACAATGCCAACACTGTCTTCAAAAGCGTTCGGAAAACCGACGAGCGGGTGCATCCACCACCAACCGGTTGCCCCCGAAACAATAAAACCTTCTTTTAGTGAAATAAAACAAAGAGTTTTGCCTCTCACTGCTGACCTAGATCAGGTGCAGTGCGAACCAACCTCTGAAGCGTCTCATTCGGTTCCCCCTCATTTTCGTTCATATGAAGAACGGCTTCAAAACTACTTAGAAGTAAGAAATCGAATATTTAGAGATAAGGAGCCCAAATTAAGTAAGCGTACCTTACGTTTAAAATCCTATTATAGAGAGATTAAACGAAACAAACAACTTCTAGTTTCTACAATTTTTAATAATTCCAAAGATTTACGAAGCTATGCAGAAGTGTCGTTCCTGGAATATTCAGAACTTGGTCTGTTGGATACCGGGGCGAACATTAGCTGCATTGGCTCGGTACTGGCCACGGAAGACTTCTCAAAATTTTCTGAATTCAAGTCTTTGAAGTCTTGTGCTAGAACCGCAGGTGGAGAAAATCAGGAAATTGTAGGTGTTTTAAACGTCGAGATGACGTATAACAACATCAAAAAGCCTCTGAAGCTTTATATCATTCCAACCATTAGGCAGAAACTTATTTTAGGTCACGATTTTTGGAGTGTGTTTGAACTGGCTCCAAACATCATCAGTTCAGTTGATTTGCATATCAATTCAGATGAAACACCGGATACAAATGCATACCCGTTGAACACGCAACAGCTACAGCAGCTTGCAGTTGTAAAACAGTTGTTCCCCAATGCCTCTGAAGGATTAGGTCGTACCACTTTGGTCGAACATCATATCGATGTAGGAGACGCGAGGCCTATTAAACAACGGTTTTATCCGGTAAGCCCTGCTGTAGAGAAGCTACTTTATGCGGAAATCGATCGCATGATCGAGCTTGATGTGATTGAGCCATCTGTCTGCCCTTGGAGCTCCCCAATGCGACTTGTGGTTAAACCCCAAAAAGCCCGCCTGTGCATGGATGCTCGCAAGCTAAACGATGCAACGAAAAAGGATGCTTATCCTTTGCCCAGTATCGATGGCATTTTTTCACGGCTTCCCAGAGCCAATATCATATCCAAGCTCGACCTTAAAGATGCCTACTGGCAAATCCCTCTTAGCTCTGAATCGAAACAGTTGACAGCTTTTACGGTCCCCGGACGACCACTTTATCAATTTAAAGTAATGCCGTTTGGCTTGTGCAACGCGCCATCCACTATGTGTCGTCTCATGGATGATATCATTCCGCCTGATCTTAGACACTGCGTCTTTGGTTATCTAGACGATATGTGTATTGTGACCGAAGATTTTTCATCCCATCTCGCGGTTTTGGTTCGTCTCGCTGAGCAATTTCGCAAAGCCAACCTTACATTAAACTTGGCAAAAAGCCAATTCTGCGTTACCAGTATTAGTTACTTGGGATACGTTATTGGTAGTGGAGGAATTTGCACAGACCCAGCTAAGGTTTCCTGCATTCTAAATTGGCCAGCTCCTAAGAATCTGAAACAGGTTCGAGGATTTCTCGGAGTCTGCGGCTGGTACCGCCGTTTTATTAAGAACTTCGCAGATCTTACATGCCCCATTACGGATGTATTATCCACCAAATCCAAATTTGGGTGGACATCCGAAGCGCAGCTAGCCATGGACAAGTTAAAATCTGTTTTAACATCTGCCCCTGTCTTAACAAATCCTGATTTTGAGAAGAAATTTTATTTGCATTGCGACGCCAGCGATTTCGGCATTGGTGCTGTCCTGGTGCAGTTATCTGAGGAAAAGGAAGAGAAGCCGATCGCGTTTATGTCGAAAAAATTGAGTAAAGCACAACGTAACTATAGTGTTACTGAACGTGAGTGCTTGGCCGTCATTCTCGCCATTGAAAAGTTCAGATGCTACTTAGAGCTCCAGGAGTTCGAAGTAGTAACTGATCATTCAAGTTTGCTTTGGCTTATGCGCCAGCAGAACATTTCTGGCAGACTTGCTCGATGGGTCTTCCGTCTGCAGCAATTCAAATTTTCAATTTCCCACCGGAAAGGAAAATCTCATATAGTTCCAGATGCGTTATCACGACTATGTGAAAACGAAATCTCCTCTTTAGATATGGGCCCTGTTATAAACTTGGAGTCTGATGCTTTTATGGATGAAGACTATACTGCTCTACAGAATTCGTATATCGAAAAACAAGCCAGATTTCCTGATATAAAACAGGTCAATAAATTCTTGTATATTCGTACAGATCATGCTCGAGGAGATGCGGAACAAGAGAAAAATTCTTGGAAATTATGGGTTCCAGAGAGACTTAGAAACGAGGTCCTTAATCAAGCACATGACAGTTGCACATCCTCTCACGCGGGTATGCACAAAACCATAGAAAAGATACGTCGTCATCTTTTTTGGCCTGGCTTGGCAAAAGATGTACGCCATTACATACGCAATTGTGACATTTGCAAGGAGACAAAAGCCCCTAATCATACGCTACGTCCTCCCATGGGTGCTCACAGCCCGTCGTGTAGACCTTTTCAAAGGCTCTACATAGACCTGCTTGGACCCTATCCTCGCAGCAAAAAGGGTCATGTGGGCTTGTTAATCGTTCTTGATCACTTTAGCAAGTATCACTGGTTGCAGCCCTTGAAAAAGTTTACGTCCAAGCTCGTGCAAGACTTTCTGTTGACACAGATCTTTCATAGCTATGGAGTCCCAGAAACGATTGTCAGTGACAATGGCAGTCAATTCAAATCAAGAGAGTTCAATGCTTTTCTTACTGAATTAGGTGTTAACCATTTGTACACTGCTTTATATTCCCCTCAAAGCAATGCAGCGGAACGCGTTAATCGATCCTTGTTAGCCGCTGTTCGCTCTTATTTGAAGCAAGATCAGACTGAGTGGGACTTACACCTCACAAGCATTTCATGCTCACTAAGATCGGCGCTGCATCAATCGATCGGATGTTCTCCATATAGAGCTTTATTCGGCATTGATATGATTACGCATGGGTCAGATTACAAATTGCTTAAAGAATTATCGCTACTTGAAGAACCTGTTGTGCCCCTTACAAGATCAGACAATTTAGCCTTATTGCGAAAGGATATTCAAGCTAATATTCACAAAGCATATGATCGAAATGTGGATCAATATAATTTACGTTCAAAACCTGTCTCTTTCAAGGAAGGTCAAGAAGTTTTCCGCCGCAATTTTGCACTCAGCAAATTTACGCAAAACTTCAATGCGAAGCTTGGCCCACAGTTCGTAAAATGTAGAATTAGGAAAAAGCTAGGAAATTGTTATTATCAGCTTGAAGACTTGCAAGGCAGGGAGATTGGCACTTATCACGCCAAAGATATTCGCAGCTAATTCCCGCTAATATTTCCGTCTTACGGTGTCATATTATCGTGTGGTGTAATGGTCGTGATTTGGTTCAAACAAGCAACTTGGTTTTTCTTCATTTTTTATCCCATGGCATACTTTGAACAAATTGTCGCATGCGATATATTTGAATGCAGTTGGCAATTCGATAGCATATATGTAGCTTGAAGAGAGAAAACTGTCTCTCTCAATGCATTCTTAATCACAGCCAACTTCACCTTGGTTCGAAAGAAAAAGTTTTTCTAAGCCTATTTAAGCCAACATGTGGCCACACGCAGCCTCTTTGCTGATCGGTCTCGTAACTCAAGTACATCCTCCACGTCGGATAGCTCCCTTTTGCTATACGTGAGAGGTTATAATCGGGCGAAAACGCATAAGTACAATTTTCAAGCCGTATAAGTGTCAACGTGTTGTGCGAGAAACTATATAAATATAGTTTAAATTATACCCGTGTCGGCTGTGCAACCCCACAAATTATATTTGGCCAGAAATTGGAGTTTAAGGTGCAACCACGCCCACGAGTGGCCATAGCAGAAAATCTAATCTGCAGGCATCCGCCCCTAAAATCCGATCAGCAAGAGAATAATTACTCTTCTGGTTATCGCACAATAAAAGGTATGTGCTAACCCCCATATTATGTTAGTTTTCTTTTGGCTGAATTCGGTTATATTTTTGTTCATAGTGCGCGCTTGCATACGTTGCTGACAGCACGTTTGCCACCCACCACCCATCACCCGCCCACGCCAATCGTCAACGTTCCACCTTGGAGAAGATCATCCATTGAGTATTGGTGTGGGTCAGCGAAAATTTTAAGAGATTTTTGACGATCGCGCTTAGATGCTGGAGCCCCGGCAGATGAGCCCCCCTTGCCCAAGCAGACTACGCCCATGTGGACTCTTATCTCCAAAAGCTTTTGCCTAAGCACACATTTCGTCTAGTCTGCAGCCCCAGTCTGCTCGCCACTTCCCTCAAGTCAGGCTCTTGGCGTTTTATATTTTTCAAAGTGACGGCTAACTAAGGCCATAAGACAGAAAGAACAGTTACCAGAAAGTGTGTGCCAATATTACCTTCCAGAAAGCCACTTAACATCCACCAAATTCCGACCTGGTAGCAGTCAAAGTGTATGTGTTGCTGTTATTGCTGGAAAAAAAGCTTTAACGCATGGTAGGCCTATTGACGGCCTAGGCAATGGTTTTTTTAAGTAAATTCTACCTGAAAATTAAAGATTGCCCCACTATATGAAATCTAAAGCCCCTTAGAGAAAAACCTTGGTAAAACCCACAACAACAACTCCGCCAAATTCACCGCTGGAAGGCCTTTCAACGTTGGAGCTTTTGGATATGTATGTAAGTTGCTCTTTTCTCTTACCCCCTTATTCGCAAGCCGAACCAAATGGGATTAGGCATGTTTGTATGTATGTACACATGTTTTTTTTTCATTTATTCTTTCCTGCCCAACTTGGTGATCGCTTGTCATAATTGTTTTTCTTTAAAAATTGATATCATTGGCAAATATAAATAAATGAGCCCACTAACGTAACTTTAAAAACAAACCGTATATATTTATTTAAAATTCCCCTGCCATACAAATATATCCATGCCATAAACCCAAGTACAACCATATCGCATGCAACAACAACAAACACATTTTAGTTAACCGCTTATTGCTAGACGAACAGCTGTCGCGCTGGCCTCTAGCAAACCCTTGCTACAGTGACTACCAAATGTTTACCTCCACTTATCTAAATTAAAATGTTGTATTAAGTAAAATTAAATATTGTTATTTTCAATTACATTCAATTGAACGTAGAGCACATATATACACGCCTTACACTATACAACATGAATTTTAAAAATTTAATTTAAACCTAAATCATTATAAAATTATTATGTTACCATTTCCCTTTGAAGACAAAACAAACTATATATACATTAGCCCACATGAATTTTAAAACTTAAAAAAAAAATATCTATAGAATAATTAGGTTAAAAAAAATTCTCTTTGGTCATAAACTTAAATACGTTGCAGTTGGACTAAAACTATGAAAGCATTGCAGCCAATTAGAAATTAGCATACCTACAGTGGAGACAAATTAAATTTTAGGTTAATTAAAAATTGCTAACTATTTTGAAACTATTCCCTTAACCGGAATTATGCTTGGCCCTTCTTTAAGAATTTTTGAATAAAACTGAATTATAACGTTTTGAAATGAAACACTAAAGTCTTGTCTGTTCCTGAGCGACATGTAACCTAAAAGGGTAGGAGGAGTTCTTACAGGGTATCTCCGCTAAAGTGCATCGCTGGAGATTATGGTTGGGAAGGGTAGAGAACGCGAGCGTCGGTCACCATCTTAGACCTCGCCCCCACTCAATACTCCTCTTGTTCTGATATTAGCCTCTTTGTTTTGGTTTAGTTTAGTACGTTTCTTCCTTTGAGATTTTGGATAGATTTTCGTGGAGTTTAGCTCCCTTTCTAGTCTGTAGAGGTCCTATATTTAAAGTTTGTGTGGATACAGTTACGGAATGGCAACAACCCACCCCACTCCCGAATGAGCTACGGAACCAGAGGATCTCGCCCGCCGTGTCCCTCTAACTGTGTGTAGGTGATCGGAAAATAGCAGTGAGCCGATGCAAAATACTCTCCTCTTTTTTTTAGCACACCCTAGCAACCACTACAGTGTACAGTATAATTTTCAAAGAAAGTATTAAGCCATGTTGCCATGTTGAATTGCGAAGGGTACCCTAGGGTACTTTCAACTCAAAGTTGATATATGTAGTAAAAGAGCCCAAAAATTAAATTTTTTATTGCAATCTAGTCCAAAGAAAAAAAAAATTTTGGCAGGTGTTTTTGTTTCAAATACTTTTTGAAAAATCATCTTTAATCGGCTGCCATCCAAAAACTATTTCGTGAAAAGGTTCAAAATTTTGCCATAAACTAGCTAGTAGTATTCTTAATCATTTTCGACTGTCGTTTTATCCAGTTTCCCAAACAAAAAAGGTGAGACTTTGGCTTATGGCCCCGTGTGCAATGGAGGGAATGCCTGACAGCCACCAAGACTTAGCTCCGCTCTTAAGGCATCCGTTTCTTTGCGGAATACTTGCAACAGATTGGCGTCGAATTATTTATCGCCATTTCATTTGAGTTGAGCAAGGTTTCGACTAAAATTATGATATCAAAGTCGCAGTGCGAAGTCGCCATATATACCAAGTTCGATTGAGTTCGCATGCCAGAAATATTTTGGAAGTAAATTCTAGTCGTGCTTAACCTGCGCAGTTGAGAAGCATCCCTCGAATGTAAAAAACTTGGCTTGTTAAGGCAGTCGGAGGTGGCGCGAATTTCAGTAGCATCAGATAAGGCCAACTGAGTTTCGCGGCGCACAAGATATTGTTTAAGCAGGGTTGTCACTCGAATTGGTGGTAATGCATCTATTTCTCCCCTTAACGTGAGAGGTGGACTTTCCCTGTCCATACCTGGGATAGGCTGCAGACAAAGAGAAGGAATTGATGAGATCTGATTATTACAAAGCGCAAGACATATTCGGGAAACGAACTCAACTGACGATAGCGCAACCGATGCTGGGAGTGGGCAGCAGCATAGGATATCAACAATGTAGCAGCTTGCAGACGAAATGGACCATCAGCGAAACAGGGAAGATCACGTAGAGCGAGAAGCAACACGGGCGATAGTAGTCTTTGTTGTAGTTATGAAGGTAAGAGCGCAGAGCGGTGGGCAGAAGAAGAAAAATAAGCTGCTAAGAACTTTGACGCCATAGGCGCTATTCAAAAAAGGCTTACAAGTTTATGGCCGTAAGTTCAGCTTCTGGCCGAAGTCAGTAGACAAACCAAGCCACCTTAACAAATATCCGCCAAAACTCTTTGTTGAAGACCGAAGAGAAAAGCGGCTTAGGAACTCCCAGCTTAAAGTTGACAAATTTTATAGATGTGACATCAGCGTCCCGTTTGACCAGCTTGGCTCAGGATAAACTTGTACAAGGGTTGTCCGGCTCAGTCAAGGAGGTGAATTTACCGACATGGATGTATTTATATCTGGGCAAAATATTTAGATCGTCACAACTAGCCGCTACACCAACAATGCGGTTGTTGGTATTGACGAGCGTCTTTTTCAGAAGTCAGTGCCTGCAGCAGGTTGACGTTGAGTTTTATCTTTACTAATCAAAAAAGGAGCAGCAGAAGAAGAGTGTTGTTCGTGGAAAGGGTCATAAACCGGGCCACACTGACGAAGCCGATTAGCAGCTGGCTTGGGAATACGAGCAGCATTGTCATTCTCTTTAATAGGGCGCTCAGATGGCTTGAATGCGAAACATTTGCCACAACACAACAGTCACATTGCCAAATTAAGTTCAGAGAGTTTCTTAATTGCTTAATGGCATCTGCCTCGACAAAGGGCAAATAGAAAGCTGCGAAGTTACTAGGCCGAGACTTCGTTCTACGACTTCGGGATCCTCCATTCCAATTTGAATTTGGTGACAACTACGATTCATTGGTAATCTGTTGAATTTGTAGTTGATTCGACCGCCCATTCTACTGATGATTCTGCTGGCCGCAATCTCTGTACTGTGCTCAGCCGGAATATTTACATACTTTTGGTTTAACAGAATGGTTGTTGTTCTCATGCCTGTTCTTGATCGACTAACTATTTTTTTTTATCTTTAAAAAAATTTCTACAAATTTTAGGATTGTTATAGAACTATCCAAAAGGTAATAGAGTGCTTTTGAAGTTTTCAGAAAATTCGTAAGTGTTTGAGCAATTTCTTTGAAGTTCTTAAACATTATAGAACTGTCTAGAAAGTTGTGGAATGCTATAGAAAGTTCTATACTGTTATTGAACTATCTATAAATTTTCAGAAGGCTTACAACTTTCTAGAAAATTCTCGAATGTTATAAAAAATTGTTAAGAATAGAAAATGGGTGCGGTTCATTGTTTTACCTGTACTGATTTCAAGAAGTTTTCCATAAGCTCAAAGAAAGTGAGAGAGAAGAGAAGGGATAAAATATAATTTTCTTTGACAGCAACTCAGTGACTTTAATGTTATATTCATCAATGACTCGACTTTGTACCGTAGAGTTAGTTCCTGACTCCACCAATGGATTAAATGAATCTCCACATTGCAAGCCTGATAATATCGATTTGACCTTTAGAGAGAGAGAGTCTTCTATTGTGCTAAGTGAAATTAATTTTGATTAGTGGATTTGTCATCGAATTAAAACTTTCCTTTTGTATATCTAACATATTTATTTTACCAAACAATTGAATTTCAATGCCATTTGCATGTCACCGAATCTTTTATCCGTTATAAGTCAATAAATACCAACGACACATTAGTTTTTCTGCTCTCAATACCCATACCAACATAAGATTTAAGTCTTATTTTATTTGCTCATAAATAGTGAACAGCCGAATCAACTTGTCTTTGTGTTCAAATGTTCACACATATTCGCTGTTCCGATTTGTTTATTCAAAACAAGTAAGAAAGTCGTTGAAGCACGATTATAAAATACTCTGTTCCTTCCCAAGTTTGTATGTGCTGCCCACCGCTTTTTCAGCGGGTGCTACCTAGCATATATGTTTGTTTTCGCCATAGCTCGACATTCATCCAATCTTCACCATTCCTTCGGCGGATCGATAAATAATACTAACAAGATTCGTTTTGTGGTCGCAAATCGATGAGCCGATTCAGCCAACATTTTTCTTGAGAAGGTCGTGCAAATGTTTTATTTTGTACAAAATACAATTTTCGTATTCTCTGTTGCAAATTAGTGTATACGTATTTCAGCATTTTGTCGAAATATGCTTAATTCGCGGAAATAAATTCTTTGAAAATGTAGCTTTTTTAAAATTATTAATTATTTTGAATGGCTCGGTACCCAAGGGCATTGCTAATAAAAATATTTAAAAAAAAACCCAAAATTTACTTGCGATCCCATACTTTCAAATTACTTACGCTTAATCTTAATCTTGTATGGTAACCAAATGGCGAAAACTAGTACGAAAAAACTTAATGTCGAAAAAAGTCAGTTTGTTTTTGCTACTTTTTTTTTCAAAATTAGGTCTTGTATCCAGAAATAAACTGTATTAAACTGTAAATGGGAAATTCAATACTACTGCGCTGCAGCATCGACCAGTCTGTTGATCATAAATCGACAACCGTTCATCCGATCTTCATCATTCCTTGGCGGACCGATAAGTAATCATGATTACTAAATATGTCTACAAGTTACGAACCAAATGTCTTCTGTAAAGTCCAAAGTTGAAAATAAACTTGATCTGCCTGCAAGTATAAGAAGTTTTTTGTGTTCTGCGGTCATTCAAGTTCGTCTCTTGGTGGGTAAGTTGTTTCCTCGGAGACGAGAATACGTTGCCAGCATGGTGAGAGATTTTCCAAGTTGGTTACAAGTTGGTTACAACTCAAAACTCTTGAGAGACTTATAGACGCACACCTGAGACAAATTATAAGTCCCTCTCATCTAGCAAGCACACAACATGCTTACAGCAAGGGTAGGTCCATCGAAACCGCCCTGCACTCTCTGATCTTAAAGATTGAAAGATCTCTTGAAATAAAAGATTATTCTCTAGTAGTATTTCTCGACATTGAGGGTGCCTTTAATAACATCCAACCTAAAGCCATCAACTCAGCATTAACATATGTGGGAGTGGATGTACCGCTGGTAAGATTCATCGACCAATTGCTAACCAGCAGGCCGGTGTATTCCGAGCTTGGCGGAGCTTACCTTAGCCAATTGTGTAGCGTGTGGGTAATCTTTGTTTCGCTAGTCGAACGAACTGCTGTCATTACGATCTGCTCGCTTCCGCGCATTCGACCTGGCTATGGAGGACTTGGAGTGTGCACTTATAGCTCTGCTCTTGCTCAGCTCGTCGGATGGGGTGGGGTTCTTCCTCATCCTACCATAGCGGACACATCACGACAATACTAAGTGCACTGTCAATATATATATTACTCTACTAGAAGATGAATCGAAATGACCTGAAAATAATAGCACAGCTTTTACTAAAATCGAAGACTCGGGCTGACAAATGAACTAAATCAAGATAGATTGGGCCTGGGGTATTAGCTGGAATGTTACCCCTATCTCTACCCTCCCTACCATGACAACACCTACAGACGTTAGTTTGGGGTTGCCCCTACTGCTACTTCAAGCTTGTATTCAAGTTGGAGTTGGCATTGGCACTTGGTTCGGCGACGGATCCATTAAGAAGACCTTAAACTTTCATTTCGTAACAATTGCTGTACATAGCACACTACCAATCAGAGAAGGAAACGTCTTCTTCTTCACTTAGATAGTGAAGCCGCCCTTAAAGCCCTTGACTCATACACCAACAATACCAAAACGCTTACCGAATGCCGTTCATCTCTAAATGAGATCGCACGAGGATTCAGTTTACACCTTATATAGGTGCTGGACACCGCAACATAGAAGGAAATGAGTCTGCGGACAAACTGGCCAGAATTGGCACCACCATCGAGCTCCTTTCAGAGAAGAGCAAGATAGGGATGCCTATGGCAACTTTTAAGCTCCACACAAAAGCTGAAACACGTCGTCTCGCTGCGGATAGGTGGACAAACTTTTCCTCCTGTGCGGTAGCGAGGCTTACGTGGCCAACACTAAACCTAAAGCGTACCACCACGCTTCTACTCCACAGAAGGGAACACATATCGCTTCTGGTGAGAACCTTAACGGGTCACTGTCTTATCGGCAGACACGCTGCACGCCTGGGAGTCACTCACCATGATTTCTGTAGAAGCTGTAGGTACGAAGAAGAGGAGGAAACAGTACAACACCTCCTCTGCCATTGCCCCGCCCTGAGTGGAAGGAGAGTTAGGACACTAGGTCAACCTCTCCTACTTAACCTATCGGAGACATCCGAGTTAGAGATCCCAGCTCTACTAAAATTCATTCTGTCCACACAATGGTTCAGTAACGAGGACCCCCATCATTAACAAAATGGGTTAACAGGGAACAAATATGGCATTGCAATGGGCCCAAAGAGGCCTAAGTGGGAGGGCGACTTGTCGCCCTCAGCCATCGCAACCTAACCTAACCCAGGGCGGACAAGAAGCTTCTCAGAATATTTGCGCTTAAGTTCCTCCATTTGAGATTCAAACAATGGGATGCTGAGGTCGTTGTGGATATACTAATTGCGAATGTGCCATGGCGCTCCAGTGATGATTTTAAGAATTCTTGATTGTGATCTTAGGAGAATATCCACACTGCTCGCACAAGCATTTCCCCATAGCTGCGAGCCATAGGTCCAAACAGGCTTTATGATGATATTGTACAGTTAGTCTTTATATACCATCTTTAGAGGGGAACGTGAGTTAATTAGCCAGTGAAGGCCATTGGTTTTAGCTTTTTTTGAAGTTTTTTCGAGTCTATGTTGTATCATCCGAAAAGGACTTATTGTAAGTCGAGGGTGTGTTGGTATGTCGGCAGAGTACGGTAAGCTAGAATCAAAATCCGTCAAATGCTTCGGCAACATCTAGCAATATGGTCGAGCTGTATTCGTGGTTTTCAAACACAGTCCGCATACCTGAAGCTATGCGGTTGAATTGCTCAATAGATCCGTGCTTATCTCGGAACCCAAATTGATGTGAAGGAATAATATTTTGTGCATGGGCATCAATTACGGAGTAAGATCTACTCAAAAAGTTTTTAAAAACAAGATAGCAGACTAATGTGTCTATATAATAACGCTTGTGTTTTATCCGTTCCTGGCTTCTGGATCATTATTATTGTGGGCTTCTTCCATTGGGTTGTGAAGTGTCTTGAAATATATGTAATGACAAGACTTGGAAATTCCATTATAATTTTAGGCGTAATAAGGTCATGTACAGGTGCTTTTCTGGGTAGTTCTCCGATACCGTCCTATATTTCAGGTCAATAGACTTTGATTGGGGCAGTTTGTGCGACGGAGGGAACCAATGGAAGTGCATAGCCATTAGTAGGTGGATTTGGCTGGAAGACATTTCTACGGTGAAGTGCAAAGACACTTTCCTTATCTTCGTCAGCTCGGTCCCAACTTCCACTCTGATCTCTTAGAGGCGTGTCTACGTTTGCAGGCGGCTTTTTGCTAGCATGTGCTATCAATAGATAAAATTTGTTTCTGCTCTTCAGTTTCGATTGCATTACGTTTCGCAAGTCTCAGACGATTTATTGCCACAGGCGACCTATTGTGCTGCCATTCTCTTCTTGCACGCATCTTTTCAGGGACTAGCCGGTCTATGTAGCTGTTCGTTAACAGTTGTTGTTGTTTGAGGGTTTGAGTGATGAGCGGCAGCACTAATGATAGAACTGATGGCTTGAAGAGACTATTATACATTTATTCCCCTGAGAAAACGGGTATTTCGAAGTGGGGCCGAAACGACTTTTACTTAAGCTCTCGTTTATGTAGTTGTTGTTGATTTGCTCGCAAAACTCAAATTTGTTGCCTTCCACTGTTTTACCGGAAGAGCAGAACTGGGAGCCACTCTCTCTGCATACACGCCCATAGCAACATACAACTGAGCATAGACACAACCGAATTGTTACCCATCTGTGTGCCGCGGGTATTATGTTTATAAAACAATAAATATTAGAGTACATTTTTTGTTTGAATTGGCCACCTCCACCCTTTGGGTTACCCGGTTGTGGTACAGCGGGTAGTGTATAGTATATCTGATTCTCAAGAGGTCACGGGTTCGGTCCCTCCCTGGGACATGTAATGAAAAGTATTTTCTGTACAAAAAAAAAACAAACATTAGGTCATCTTCATTAGCTATTGGTGCCTGCTTTGATGTAAGGACGCTTCAAAAACTTTTCCGTTCTGAATCGACGTTAAACTGGGCGAAAATAAGAAGCATACAATCCAAGAGATTGGACGGAGCTCGGGCCACATTAACATGAGCGGATAAGGCGTTAATCAGAGTGCTCGAGAAAAAATCATTTGGAGGAATTATGGACCTCTAAAAGTTGGTGATGAATTTCGTATATGAATGAAAAACAAACTGTTTGAGCACTTATGGGGACACTGATCTAGTCAACACATAAAGCAACAGCGGCTGCGCTGGCCTGCTAAAAAAGTGGACAAGAAAAGACGACCGAAACTGAGATAGAAAGATCAACTGCTGTTGGATGAACCGACACACACATGTGCTCTCTTTTTTGACCTCGAGCCAGCTAAACTCAACAGTCTACAAATTAGAAAGGTCGCTAACTATCAACTTTAGAAAGAACGGAAGGCCCACCGAAAGCATAAACAACCACAAAATGGGATATGCAACGATTAAATCCAGCTACATCAACTCTAAACCAATTATCAATAAGTATTAAGCAACAGCAACAAAACTAGTCAAACTCAAATCTAGCATTATATTTCTGTTAAAATGCCGCAAATCAAAAATAGTTCCAAAGTTCATACATAACACAACCAAATGTAAGAACATATTTACAAACAATCACGACATTCCTACTGATATACAACAAACGCTTAACAGACACGTACATACGTTTCATATGAAAATATTAGGGCTTCTCATCAAACACAAACATAATACACTCACAAGACAGATGAAGAAAACAGCTACAATGGTAGAACAGCTGCTCAGTGCAGATGACTCCAAAGCATTTTTTGAGAGCGAGAGAAATATCTACAATAAACTAACAACAACATTGAAGGAGCGACAAGAAAAGAAACGTGAGATTCTGCGCAAAGAACGGAACGGAATCTTTGCTCACAACAACAAACATAAGGATTGGTTCGTCAACAAAACGAAAGCCGAATTCCCGCCCAACATTGAAGCGTTGTTAGCTAAAGGCCCGAAGTTTGCGGTGCCGGTGGAGAATAAGAGTTTCCCACTTTATAAATACATTGCAGATGGAGTGACACTCGTTCAAACTCTCTTTAATGTTAAAAGATGCCAAATTCCTTATTCCTTTGGCGGATCGATAAGTTATTCTGATTACTAAATATGTCTAGATGGAACAAGCCATCTATCTTTGACAGACTGACAGACTGACAGACTGACAGACTGACAGACTGACAGACTGACAGACTGACAGACTGACAGACTGACAGACTGACAGACTGACAGACTGACAGACTGACAGACTGACAGACTGACAGACTGACAGACTGACAGACTGACAGACTGACAGACTGACAGACTGACAGACTGACAGACTGACAGACTGACAGACTGACAGACTGACAGACTGACAGACTGACAGACTGACAGACTGACAGACTGACAGACTGACAGACTGACAGACTGACAGACTGACAGACTGACAGACTGACAGACTGACAGACTGACAGACTGACAGACTGACAGACTGACAGACTGACAGACTGACAGACTGACAGACTGACAGAGGTCAGGTCGTCAATCCAACGTTCTCAAAATAGTTGCACTTTAAAATGGCAGTTCTTTCCTCATTCTTTTGTTCTTAATTGCAAGATTTGTTAATTTCTGAAAGGAAAAGTGCATGTGGGCTTGGAAACATCTTCAAGTTCTATATACTGCCGACATCTTTCTATACTCTGTACCGTAGGTACCAGAGTTGGCATTTTTTATTCGAATACGAATAACGAATAATTTTTCATAAAATTATTTTTATTCGAATAATAATAAAATGTTGCTTCATCCGGAAAAATTATTCCAAATAAAAATAATCGAAATTTATTTGTTTGACAAATTATTCGTGTCAGAATAAATTATCTACGAATAATTTTTCACGAATAACAAATATTCTATTACAGCTGCATAAGCCCATAAAACTTATCCTAATTATCTTACGATTAGTTCGGCATGTCCAAAACCAAAGAATTGACACGAATTACCTTCTTATTATGAGGGTACACCAATTTATCTTCCCCAACAAGCAGGTCCAGAGGCCCTGTCTCTAAAATATAGGCGCTCAACCAGATTCGCAGGTATGACAAAAGCCACTTCTTTTGTCATTCTTTTATTTGGGGGTTTCAACGAATTCTTATCCCAGCTATATTTATTCGTTTTATTCGAAAAAATTTGTCATTTTGTAGACAAATAATTTATTCGAAGTGTTCTTTGTCGATAAATTTTATTTAAATAACGAATAATTTTATCTAGATAATCATTTGAATGATCGTTATTTATATAAAATTATTTACAAATAAAATTTCATAAATATCACTTGTTTTTAAATAATACACAACAACTGTAGGAGATATGACGTTTTTTCTAAATTGCGGGGGCGGAAGGGGGCGTGGCCAGAATTGAAAATAAACTTGATCTGCCTGCAGACATAGAAGCATATGTCCCATACATGTCAAACCTCTATCTCTTACCATCTCTGAGATCTGTGCGTTCATACGGACAGACAGACGGACGGACGGACAGACGAACATGGCTATATCGACTCGACTGTTGATGCTGATCAAGAATATATATACTTTATGGGGTCGGAGATGCTTCCTTCTGGATGTTACATACTTTTGCACAAACTTATTATACTTTATTTACCTTCGGTACAGATGTACCTTCGATACAGAGTATAAAAAGAAAGTCGGTCAAGCCCGACTATAACATACTTTGTACCAGCACAGAAAAAATTTGATCAAATATCGACTTAATCTTTCAATATAATTTAAAAATATCAAAACTTACATAACAAAGATATATTATTTAATGTCAATATGACATTGATACATTGATACTAAAAATGTTATATTAATAAGTGAAATCATCAAAGTAATCTGAAAAATGCCCTAGTGACTTGATTTCAGATTAAAGTGGACATCGAAAATGTGGGAGCAGAAAGAGACACGCAGAGTTCCTCAAATCGAAGGGAGACAGCTATAGAGCAACTCGGAAAAGACAAAAACAATGTTCATGTCTCTGCCGCAGTAAGCGAGACAGCGAATACTCTTCCGATTTGTCTGTTTTTGCTTTCATTGCTGATTGCAGTTCCAAACTCCTTAAAGCGGTGAGCGCATGGAGAGACATCGAAACAGCGACAGTCATTAGCAAAAAGCCTAATGAAGGTTGAATCGGGAGATTCATGAGACAGCACTGTATAGGCAACCAGCTCTTTTTGGTGTATTTAAATGCATAAGATGTTTACAGTTGTGAGCAAACGCCAATTTTCGGGACCTCGAGCCAGCTGAAGTCACTAGTTATTATTCAAATATATCTTTGACGTTTGAACCATGTCCCATGGGTACTATAAAAATATAGCTTTGTTATTATTAAATACACCATTGGTAATGCCTTGATATTATAAAAATATATTTATTAAATATTTCAGCCATGTATAATAGGTATTGTGAAAATACTGCATTGATACTATTTAAATAGTATATATAAACTTTATTTGGTTAGAAATGCATACTTCTGGCTGTTAAAAACTTTTGCACAATCCTTTAATACTCTATGTACCTACGGTACAGAATATAAAAATTAAGTAAATGTTTCAATCAAACTTATTCTATTGTACAGTTAAATTGTTTAATCTAGTTTTATAATTAGTAACACAAACCCATCTTGGCTGACTTCTGCATTTATATTTATGGCTAAAAACACCACTTAATTTTCGGTCACGTGCGAATTTCAGTTTGGTTGGCTTTGTTTTCGAACCAAATTTATTCTTCTATCAACTTTGCCACAAAATAACGAACTCCAAAAGAGCATTAAGGTAAATTAGCAGAAGAAAAAAATCGTTTCAATTCGGATTTATATTCCGCTATAAATGCGTGCGTCGCACAGTGGGGTATTTGCTGAATTTGAGCGACCAAAAGTACAATTCGGCAAATTAATTTTTTTCGCTAATTACCAACAATAGGCTGTGAACAATAGAATACTGGACTAGATCCCGTTTGTTAGTTGTTGGGATTATCGACCTGTTCTTAATTATTTAAGAAATGTTTGTAAGCCGGCTCAAGGTCGTATGTATTTTATGTGCTTTAATAAAATAAAAACACAGTAAGTTTGGATTCTCCGATATATTTCGATGTGCCGTCGGCATTCGTCATCAGGGCTGTATATGACACAAGAAAGCACATAAAAGACATACGACCTTGAGCCGGCTAACATACATTCCCGTTTGTTTGTTTTTATTTTGCTATTATTCGACCATCATGCAGTGTCAAAGTACGACATTGCTACAAGTGCTTTAATTTTTGAGTTGTCAAAAAATCAAAAGATTAACTTTGAAAATCAGTGGAATATCGCGTGTTCCTGTTTTTAAATTCATTCAAATTGATAATTGTACATCAGGTAAATATGATGTAGTCCATATAGTTTAATATATATATAATATAATATGCACTGGTACTGGTAAAGCTGCTTTGAAAAATAAACATTTTTTTTATTATTTTACTGTTTAGAATAATGAATTGTGGTGAAAAAGTAATATGGCCCGTCGAGACCCGGGAACTTTTCTTGGTATAAAAAAAAAATTATTATTTGTACCCGGTTCCCATTAAAAATAGGAAACGGGGGATCATGAAGTTGTGCGAATGTATGTAACAGGGGGAAGGAAACATTTCCGACCTCATAAAGTAAATTTATTCTTGATCAGCATGAAGAGATTTTATGATTTTAGTTTTGGTACAAACAAAACAAAAAAAGTTGTAATGATCTCACTCCTTCGCTAGCTTTGCTGATGTAAGCACCTAGCTTTGAGCAGAATTTTTACAATGAGGGATATATCATATCATATTATATATCACGCGAAGCTCAGTTTGAAATTTTTAGCAAGCCACAAGACTGCAAGGCTTGAATCAATTTTAGATTACACCTCCAAATTTTTTGGTAGAGTTGTTATGTAAGAAAAGTTAAATACTCGTCTAAGAAAGTCAAGCTATGATTTTCAAGTGAGGTGGAATAAAATTAATCGACATAAGCGAAAATTTTTGCTTGACAGTTCTGGTTGGCTACATCTAAAAATTCATTCTGCAGAGTCTGGTCTCAATGTTGTGCCTTCTTCTTCTTATTCAAAAAAAATGTTTTAATCGTGGAAGAGAAGAAAGTCAGCTTTTAGAAAGTTCCTTGAGATCACAACAGCGCAAATGTAAGGAACTCATGAGCAATATAACAGAAGGTGATCTGAATCTTGCCACGGAGTTGGCCATTGCTCCCCATCAAAAGGTCCATCTATAAACAAGAAAGGGCGCTGCAGTCGAGTGCCCCGACCACAAAATACCCTGTTCATTTGTTTTGAACTTTTGAATTTGAATGTAGCCGGTTTTTGAAACAGCAATTTAAGGCTCATCCTGGAAGTAGTCCGGACATGGCTATATCAACTCGGCTGTTCCCGCTGATCAAGAATATATATTCTTTATGGGGTCGGAAATGTTTCCTTCCATGCGTTACATCGCAGATCTTCATGACCAATCTCTATCTCTATTTAATAATTGTTTTAAATATTGCCTTAATTCGAATTGAGTGGGAGAGTCCGTAAGACAAATCCAAATAGGTTAAAGAACTGAATAAAAATAGTTCCATGGAATGTCTGTTTGTGCATCAACCTAAATTTTTAATTTACTTTGCATGTGGCGGACTCAGGTGACTTGTCGCTGGTCGAAAATCGGCAAAAACTTTGCGACTTCCGAATGTCGGAGCACCAACTTTTTTGGTGATGAAATCGAAAAGTTTTTTTCGAAAGCGAAAATGGGCCATGGTGAAGCAATAACCAAGGCTGCAAACCTTTAAAATTATCAATGAGGTTCCGTCCGAGGGTTTGAACCCATCGTAAGGTACTAGGTTCGGTTCGCGGACCGGTTCTTGGAACCCCTGAACCCAAGGTTTTGGTCCTAACCTTGGTTTGCTTGCACATATAAGAATAGTTTGTTTTTTGATTTTTTAATACGTTGAAAATTACACAAATATATGCTTAATCATGATGATCATTTTTAAAGTTATTTCATTTATCAATCTCATTAGATGACATTAACAGCTTTTAGAAACTGCTTAGTTTAAGTTAATTAGCATTATATCTTCCAGGAGCTGGTTATCTATACTAGCTCTTGAATCAGAAATAACAAACCAAAGTATTGAAAATGCTCGTTCAACTGATACCTGAGTTGCTGGTGCAGCTAGTATAGAAAAAGCAATATTTCCCTGCATGTATCGTTGGAAAAATTACTTAAGTTAACGAACCGAACCTTAGTTTTCGAAAAAGTGGTCCGGTTCGGGTCCAGGTTCGAGGAGTAAAAAATGTAAGGCGCCTGGTTCATGGTCCAGTTCGCGGTTCCAAAAAACCCGAACCGAACCTGTTCTCAGGGGTTCTGTTATCCGAAAAAAATTACTGTTACTGAAAAACGTGCTGAAATTGATTTGCAATCGATAATAAATCACACTGAGAAAATATTAATAAGAGCACAATGGGGATGCGATGGCGCTGAACAAAATCGGATGGTTATATCTTAGACGAAAGCTTATTACACAAACATTTATTGGCAAATCCCAGTTTCATCCTCAACCAGATACTGTCGTTCAATCAAATTTATTTTCACAAAAGAAGCACGCGATCTTCTTATAATAGAAGTATAGAACATACAGTATCAAATTAAAGTTTTAGCTCCAACTTGCATAGAAACAGACTCCAGTGTGACCGTTCAACAGAAAAATACCACGAACTGCTTTCGATTACAATTAGATTGGAGTTTGTTTAATAGGCTATTTACACTAGGAGTGCGCTATGCGTTTTGCGTTAAGCGGCAACAAGCACCTTTTCACCAAAAAAAAAGTATAGGGCGCTAGTGGTGACAAAAGGTTGAGTTTCATTTGGATGCATGTGCGTTTATTCGTTACACTCAGTAAGTGTTGTTCATTTCTGCCTATCGCGCAAATATCGTCACTAGCACAACAAAAAACAGCTGCAAGCCTGTGCTGCAAATTTTAAAATAAAAGGTTTGTCAAATTCATCAAACAAAAAAACATGATTATGAGTCAAAATAAAGGTGTGAATGTGCTTGGTGGTCTATATGTACATAATTATGGGTATAAGACTAATTTGTAATTGGTAGCATGACTTTAGAACAGATTTGCTGCTCCAATTGGCTGGTGCCAAAGCCGCCGCTGCTCCTGCCGAGATAACGGCTGCCGATGATGATGATGTGGAACTTTTCGCTTCCGATGATGAATTTGAAAAAGCCCTCCCTTATTGTCAAGTCCTCAGTGCGATGTCAATCCTTCGGATGATGAAAACGACATGATGTATAATGAGAAGTATAATTTTAGGATCAAACTGGACGGTCTGTTGTGGGGCGCCTCCAAGTTTGGTACCCGTCTTTGGCATCTACAAGCTGCATATTATGTGCGTCAATAAGGATTATGAAATGTCAATTTGTTTTTCTTCAGGAGAATATTAAAAATTTAGTACAGTCTGTTGATACTGCTGCCCCGAACAAAATATAAAATGGCAGATGTTAAGTTAAAATACATATATTTTGAAATGAAGCATGGAAGAACTAGCGTCCAAATTCTTTTAGTTCGTCGTGGTTAATTTTGCAGAAAATTAAAGGTTTCTGCAGACATTACTGAAAAATTTATACATTGCATCATCTTAACGCAACCTTGTGCTAATGTAAACCTATTCTGCGTTATTGTGTCGATAACGATTTCGATAGCAAACTCAGTGAAGTGTAAATGTTGCATAGCATTAACAGGAATATCTCAAAGATTGACAAAAAAAGTCAGTTTATTTTTCATTTTTAGCATGTTCTAGAAATCCATCAGCTTATCGCCCATGTGGCGGAATCATCGAACTTGAAAACAATATAGAACACAAGAGCTTTGCATATTTTCATTTTAGATATTGATGAAAGAAATTATACAAAATGTTCCAGTATAGGCATTAAGCCCCAGTATTGAAAATATTGCAGTTAAACTGTTTTATTACACACAATAATAGTCGAGCTTTACCCGACTATTAGATAAAAACAAATTTAGTGAACATAGTTATTCCGCCATGCTCCCATATTCACTTTCGCATAAATTTTGCGATTTGATCTCCAAATCGTAAAAGATAGTGCTCCGAAATTCGGAAATCGCAAAGTTTTGCCGTTTTTAAACTGGCAACATCCGAGTCCGTGAAATGAAAAGTAAATGAAAAATATTGGTTGATGCACAAACAAACAGCCCACAAAACTATTTTTATTCAGTTCTTTAACATTTTAAGATTTTAACTTACGGACTCTCCTACTCAATTCGCACTAAGGCAATATTTTAATCAATTTTTAAATAGAGATACACGAAATTGAGCACGGTGGAAGCTGCTCACAATAACAACAATTTGCGATTTGGCCATGGTATATATCGATATATGACTATCGATAGCATGAGTAGTGGCGCTCATCAGCTGTTTTTGTTATGTGAAATGACACAAAACAAGCTGGGAATGAAACATTATCGATAACAAAAACTGGCAAATTTCGGAGCGCTCTAAATTGAAATCGTCCGGATTTTGCTGAAATCGTAATTCGCAAAAATACGTGAAAATCGGTGCATGGCTGATTATGTTTTATTTATTTATTTATATGCTGTATGCTTATAAATAGTTACAAACTTAAGCTACGTAATTATGTATTATGTCATTTATTAAAGTTGGTAAATCATTTAGTTCTCCTCCGGAGATACTTCGAGGTAGTGACAAATACTAACCCTAATATATATTCAGATGTAAGAGACTCCCATTTATTCTAGTTCTGTTGTGCCAATTGGGGCTAATATATTTGATTTACCTTCATAACAAAAATATTCAACCAACCAATGCTAAACAATGACTTTCCAAATGTATCGATTTTGGATGAGCTTAATATTATAATTGTTTTGACCACGAGTTACAAGTTACATATAACAAAATGTCCGAAGCCGTCACTACAATTACAATTACCGCTTTAACCACTTTTTAAGTAATACAAAACAATCTGCAAAAATTCTGACTTACATTTTATTAATATTTCCGGATCGTCCACATTATTGTCATGTGCTATGTGGGCCTGCCCACAAATTGATTTTAAATTTTCATCAGTCGAACTATTCCATCGCAAGATATTATCAATACTGAATGAACAGTTCCTGCCCAAGCTGCGGTTTTTATGAGTGGGCTCAGATATAACTGTTTTTTCGGAACCACAAATAATATCCAAGGTTTTCCTCGATATTTCATTTGTAACATTTGGACGTAATGATCTATGTGTGCTCTGCTGGCTCATTTTATAAGGTTTTAACCCCCGAAGGTTTCATGTTAAACTAAGACCATAATTTTTGTGTGCTATCACAGAATAGTCCAGACATGCGAGACCGTGTGTTATTTGTGCGGACGAATGTCTTAGACTCCGCCCAGAAATTATCACTTCAGCTTCGAACCTTCCTAAGTGCGCGTGGAAAATCTGAAAGGGGATGATGAGAGCAACCATCTGTTTATGGCTGCTGTGAAAAACAACCAATCAAGCAGCATGCCTATCTACCTATCTATCTGCATCTCTGTTCGACCAAATTTACTTTTCACGTATACGACTTCACACTTTCATATTATTTGTTGTGTTATAGTTCGGGGTCGAGAGCAACAGTGCAGCTGCGCGTAAACAACAATCATTCTTAAAGTAATAATTATGTCATTAACATTCCGACCGCTTTTGATTGCCTAGACAATTTGAGATGTGTTAATGAAGTACATATATTTATGAAGAGTTTGAACGAGAGACTCCATTTAATTTAAATATGAATTGCCTTTACTTAAGGAAAAATGTAGCGGATCGACCTGCAGTTTGCTTGTCAGTTGCTAAAACTCATGCTGCTTTGTTGAATAACTTTTAAATTAGGTGTAAAAAATCATTTAGGCATGTATGTGGACAAATAAGCCTGATGCCGCGCCCAATATTGCCTATTCACACCTTGACATCTCAATTTGTGATATAAATATGTACATATACATTTAGCATATATATACCCATTACTCTTTGGCTTAAAGAGCTTATTAATATATATATCATGTATATTGGGGAAAAGACCAAAATATATATTTTTATGACTTGATTATATTTGGGGTACTGAACAGTAACGCAGCCAGAGTTCAACTGATTATTTCCAAAAGAATTTTTGGTAGAGAACAACAATTTAAAAGCCCTCTCTATTTTGACTGAAGTCAACTACTTTCTGACATGGTGGAATTAATAAGGTGAAGCCGTGCGAGCCAGCTCTCTCTCTGCTTGTAGAGGCAGATTGTCAGAGCTAGAAGCGATTAGCAATACACAAGAAGAATCAAACAATGTTCTGCTGAGGTCGGAGATTCCCAGTCTGGTCGAATTTATTTCATTTTTACCTTGACATGTCCAGATACTACAAAGCATGATAGTACATTTTCCCAACATTCAAGCATTTATTAACTTTTTTAACATTGACCAAAATTTTTGGGCCAAGCTTATTGGCAACCCACCTTAAGATCATTAGGAATTTTTTTTGCAAGGGTAAACATATTGTATTAGGGAGATGATACGGTTCTCTAATCGATGAGCGTGGCCAAATTTATGAAATTTCTAAATTTTCGCCGTTATTGGTTTAAATTTTTGACGTTTTGGTTGTTTGGTATTTTGGTCATCCCATCGCTTGGGCATGCTAGTTTTTAAACTCTGTACAAAAGTATTTTAAGTTTGTGCCAAAGTCTATATAACCTTGTCTGTCCGTCTTTCTGTCTGTCCGTATGAACGCACAGATGACAGAGATGGTAGGATATCGAGGTTAGCCATGTATGGGACAATAGCTTCTCATAACTGCAGGCAGATCAAGTTTATTTCCAATTTATTCCACGCCCTCTCCCCAGCGCGCATTTTGAAAAAATGTCAAACCTCCCGATAAGTACCGGTCCGGTAGCGTAGCTTGAAGGTCTGCTGGCCGGGGCGGAAATGGAAATGACCACCCCCTGCAGTTGTCCAAGCCTTACCCATATTTCTGCAATGATTTTGACCGTCGATTCGTATAGCGAAGAGCGCCGCCTGGCCATTCCTCTTGGTTTACTATTAATGTAGTCTGCAAGGCTTTTATTTTCTGAGCACTCGGAGATATACTAAGTCCCTTTACTTGCAGATACTTTTGGGCATCTTCTACTTCAGCCAGCAGAGATTGCCAAAGATCAAAAAAACAAAGTAAGAAATATGACGGCATGCCAATTACCAAAGTTCCAGCGTCTGTTCTGGTGCTTAAGCTTTCATCCATCTCAGTCAATTATACAATAGAGGCCAATATGTTTTTGTGGTTATTTCAAGTCAATCTCGAATCTTGTACCCCTCTTTAGTATTTTCCAGTAGTCGATAGTAAAATACTCCAGCGATGCGTGGTCATGGCTAAAAAGAACTAGCAACGTTCCAAGGTACCAAAAATAGTTACTGCACTTGCCTCAACTGACTCTGGGTTCAAACAGGCCAGGTTTAAGGAATGGTTTGAACATGGCACGAATTCGGCAGCACGATTTATTTCCCGAATTCTTTGCGTAACTGCTTTTTCTGCCTCTAATGTTTAGTATATCTAAACTTAGGGAAAAATCACAGTGTAATTCTGATTATTTCATTTAATTAATTTAAAAGCACTTTGTATTGACTACCCCTTCTATGATCCCAATGCAGAGAACTCCAACTTGAGAATTTCAAGCGGTCGAATTTTTGCAAAATGACAGAAATGAATTGATGAATACTTTTGGGAAATTCAATATAAGTTGTATTAAAGCTGTCAATCAGCTAGCGTTCGCTATGGCACAACTGGTTGAGACGGTATTCTAATCGTGTTGAAGTCCAAAGATCCCAGCCACAGAGTAAGTTAAAAATGGATACAAATTTAAATAATTTGTAGATATTCAAAACCAAATCTCAAATAATTATACTCTTGGATTCCATTACAAAGGGAACTAAGTATAGGTCGGCTGGAAAAATGTTTAAATAAAAAAAAAAGTTTTTAACTATTTCCAATGACAATTTCAACTACTTTCAATATTAAATTTGAAGTATACACTCTTTAGCTATACGAACCAATGGAGAAAATAGTAAAAATAAAGTGTGAATTTAAAAATAACACTACATTTTTCCCTGAGAGTAACCCATCAGCTTCAAGCTTGTCCAAATTCATTTTTGAAAGCGCTTCAAAAGATTTATCATAGCTTTCGATAGAAATTTCGAGTGTGTCCCTAATCGTAAATGTGGAAAATATTCAAAAGTATTTATTTCAGAATATAATTAATACATCCTTGCCCCCCCTTCCCCCCCGAAAGCGACGACGGATACCTAAAATATTATCATCGATTCGCTTAACTAATATTTGTTGGGAAACCTTATTCGGATAATAATTAACTTGGTCCAGAAGTATATATATTCAGGCGTGTTCTACAAACCTTTAGCAACCCAAAAGCAATTGACGGTGTTCCTGAAACTTCTATTGTTGGTTTTCAAATGCCGCAATTTTTTTGGCGAAATTTGGTCAATTTTTAGCAAACAAAGAGTTTTGAGTCAAATAAAATAATGAGAATCCTAACTTGAAAGCCTAACTAATCGAACTGCATTAGTATTATTCAAGATTTTATGAGTTTTAAGTAACAAATATTAGCCCGAGAATGCTGTGCAAGCGTTTGTGGCTAGGCCAAATAATAATATCAAGAAAATAAATAATCATTTGAAGCCTTAATATGAGCAAGATACAAATCATAAATCCAACCGATCCGTTGTTTATATGCATAAAACCACAGTAAGCCTTGCTGTTGATATATTTTTAGAAGAATAGGGACCGCGGTGACGGTAAAGTGAGAACAACATAGCCTGAAAAAAAGATCTACAAAATGTGCTTTTTGTTCTGCCATTCCAATGTATTTTCGTTTTGGTCAGTAAAGCTGAAAACAACGAATGCAGCGTAAAATTTTTTAAAAGACTTTGCGTTTGTGAATGACAAGAACAGTGTTAATTTACTTCTAGCAAAGCAAGTTGGTGACTTATTTATGTGCGAAATGAAAGACAACGAAGAAAACTATTCTATGAAAACACCAAAAAAAGTAAACTGATAAAATGGCATAATCGGTATGGTCATTTGAACATAAAAAGCTTAGTGAAATTAAAGGAAAATAATTAGTTAATGGTCTACGCTTTGATATGTGTTGTACATTGTGATATGTGTTGCACATTGTGCTGAGTGTCGTGTGCGGACCTATTAATATTCCTTCAGTTTGCGGCTCAAAACATTTTCTGAGAATGATAGACGACAAATCCTGATTCGTAATCGCTTATTCTATTAAACACAAGTCTGAAATACTTAATGTCTTTAAATCCTTCAAACAAATGGTTGAGTGTCAACGTGGACAAAAAACTAAAATATTGAGATCGGATAATGGCACAGAATATGTCAATAATACGTTTGACGAATATTAGAACAGCTATGGAATTGTCAGGCAGCTCTCAGTAACCCACACTCCCCAACAAAATTGTGTGGCGGAGGGAATGAACCGCACATTAGTGGAAATGCATGATAGTTAGCGCTGGATTGACGGAGAAATATTGAGGTTTGGTATGGTAAAAATCATAAGGCGAGTCACCTGCAAACATTCGGTTGTTTGGCGATTGCGTTAAGTAAAACTCAGCATACGAATTTTTGTTTTATAGAGCAAACACCAAGATGATTGTAAGCAGAGATGTTGGTTTTATTGAGCCCGAAATCAGCTTCGCACTCCCATTAATCATTAATGAAGAACTGGATACACAAATTCTCGATCAGAAATACGAGAAGCACTACGAACCGGGAAGGATAATAAGGCCCCATTCATTGACAGAATATCAGAGAAGTTCCTTAAAAATGCTTCAGGTACATTCATAGAGCAACTATCTGTTGCCTACAACAGCATCTTTGATGAAAAGATATCGCCATCAAATTTTCTCTCAAATATATCTATCTTATATATATTTCCCGATATTTAAGAAACTTGATCCCACGGAAGCACGTAACTATAGAGGAATTTCTTTCTTAAACAGCACGCAAAAAGAATTCGCTTCTATTCTGTTGAGAAGACTAACAAAATGAGCCAATGAAAACCAAATACTATGCGAGTTTCAACCACGTTATCGTAAGGGATACTCAACCGTCGATAGTATTCATCTTTTAACAGCCATTGCGAATGAGTATCTGCGGCGGAAAGAAGAAATGTGTTTGTTCTTTATAGACTTTAAAGCCGCTTTTGACACAATCGACCGGAGAGCTCTATTTCTAAAGCTCACAACAGCGGAATATCGACAAAAATACTCAGCGCAATAAAGGCTATGTACACAGAAATGAAACCAGCAGTTTGGGATGGCAAACAAAGATCGGATTTTGTCGACACCAGCATTGGCGTCAAAGAAGGTTGCCTTTTAAGCCCATTTCTTTTCTCGATTTTTGTTGACGATATTACCAAGTTTCTACCAGGAGGCGTGACTATCGAACCAGAAACCGTAAAAGCCCTAATGTAAGCTGACGACATGGTGCTGCTGGCGGACTCTTCAAAAAAGACATGATAAACTGCGTACATGATTACTGAAAAATATGGAATTTAAGGATAAACACAGAGAAATCGAAGGTCATGGTGACTACAGAAATGAGGGGACGCCCTACGACAAGCGAAACATATGTCTGGGGGTACTGCTAACTCCGAACATGTCCTTCAAGAAGCATGTAACACAGCCTCTACGCGACTCCAAGATAGCGACAAACTCCACATGGAATTCCTTTTCTGCCAAAAAAGATGTAAAGAGCAGCACAAAATGTGTTATGCAGCTCCGGTATAGGGACATTTGCAACTAGAGGACGTGGAAAAACTTGTACCCACCTTCCTAAAAAGGATTTTCAGATGGCCACGGAATAACCCACACTTCGCCATTTACTTAAAAACTGGTCTATTCCCGCTTTATAAAAAAACACTGGAAATGCATTATTGCTATTTTAGAAAAGTAATGAACCACAGCCTACATAGACTCCCAAAAATTGTGGCAACGCATTATTTTCAAAACAGATCAGAATTGTTTGATAAGTGGGACTGCCCAGCGCAGCAAGTCGTCATAGAAATAGCTTTCGATGACCCAAACAGTTGGAGTGACAAGCACGAAAAGATACTGGAAGGCCTGGCAGCAGCAGCACGAATCAAATTTATAGATAAGGTTAGAAACAGCGAAAACCGAGCATACTACAGGAGCTTCACATATGACATGGGAATTCAAGCCTATTTCTGTCACACACTGGGCTCTCAGGCAATATCTATGATATTTAGAGCGAGAACAGAGGTGCTGCATCTCAATTATAGGCCATACAGAGGCCATACATGTGTAATCTTCATATAAGGAAAGACACTTTCCATTTTATAGCTGTTTTTCCGATGCTTAAGCAAATCAGGCAAGCTCACTGGGGAGCCCAAGCTATAAATGTCGAAAATTCGAGGATGTCTAGAATGGTAAAAATTAGAATCTATTAGCAAACTAACAAAATGAAGCACTTCAATACAGGCATTAAGTAATTTCAGAAGATTTTTAAGATTAAGAAAGTAAAACCATCCTAGGATTCTACTACGTATATCTTAATAATTAATTAATTAAATTTTGTAAATGGCTGACGACATTTTATGTCATTCGCAAAATATGGCACAAAAAATAAAACCTACTACTACTTAAGCCCGACATATAACCCATTTACACACAAAAGAATTATCATGATAAATGTCATTAAAAGAATGCAAGCTTGATTTCCTTAAAAAATTTCCTTCCGAATTTTAGATGAAACAATAAAAGTTTGCATTCATTCAGATTGACGGACTGATAAATAAATTAGCAGTAAGCCAAATATAAGAGAATTGATTTCCCAAAAAGATAATATTTATAAGCATAGCATACTTTAAAGTGCATTTATCATGATAATATTATTGTGTATAAACAAATAACTAATAATGCAATTGGAGAGGAAACAGAACCAGTTCATAGCGAAAATGGATAACAAAGCTAACGGAATTGCTTCCTGGGCAAACTGCAATTGGATGGCGTTGGGTGTACGTTGTTAAGAAGCATTCCACTGGAGATGTCGAACGTTACAAAGCTAGGCTAGTAGCCACGGAATGCGGCCAGAAGTATGGAGTCAACTATGACGAAAGCTTTTCCCCTGTCGTCAGATACGCAACCATCAGGATGGTTCTGACAATCGCTGTAGAGCAGGAACCAATGGAGAACTAACTAAAAAGATATCCATAAAGAAATCCTTGTAAGGGCTCAAACAATCTGGTAGGATGTGGCAAATATGATTCCAACCATGCAAAAGCGACCCGTGTTTATATACATGACACAAAGATGGCAAAACCAACATAATAGCAGTTTACGTAGATGACTTAATGATCTGCAGTTCAGATCATGGTGAATTATGCGAAATTAAACGAGAAATTTAGACTACATTTCAGGTAGTCGACAAAGGGCCAATCCCTCAATTTTGTCGGCATGAACATTGAGCGAGAGGGATTAACAGGCGCTACATTGGATATTCAGATGCAAAACTAGTTGGAGCTCTTGAAAAAGTATGGCATGGCCGAGTGTCGAACTGTAATATGTTTTGAAGAGGATTGTTAAATATGCAATTCATATTACATATAACATGAAGTATGAATACCGTTAATATGTAAGCTCACAGAACGAAAGACGCTCATGAACATAATAATTACCTAAAGCGGTATGATAAATGAAGTTATGACAAATAAATGAATTATTGTTTTCCGGTTCCCTTTTAAAAATTATAGCGGCACTGAATCTCAACAAGTTTATTATAATTTCAGGTTTTGAAAAATGGTTTTGGATCAAAAATATCCCAAAGATACCAAAATAGTTTTAAAACTTTGTAGGCTGCAGTCATCTATTTTTTTAAGAGCAACCAACAATTGTACAATACGTTGGAGCAATATGTTTTCATTAAGACAACAGTACTTCACACGTGATTGATTCCCTATAAGAATTAAGGATCAGTGTCCCCATAAAGCTTATGGAGTTCTCGGTTCAGTCGGGAACGCCAAGATTCAGAGGTCTGAAAATCCTCCGAAGTATTTCCTTCTCGAATACGGCTATCGTCGCCTTATCCCCTGCTTCTAATGTTCATGGCCCTGGGCCGTATTGCAGGACTGGGATGATAAGCGACTTGTAAAACTCAAATTTTATTTTTCGAGAGAGGCCTATACTCTTTATTTCCGTACTGAGCTCTTAGTAATATCGGTTTGCAAGAGTAAAGTTGTTGTCGCTAGTTATTATCGTTCCCAAGTGAAACGATCATTTAAAACGGAACAATAGATGACCGCCAATTATTTCCTGCACCTAAATTCATTATAGCTCGCGTTCTGTAGAGAAAAAACATTTTCCAAATTTTTGGGGGAAATGACATCTAATAGACAATTACCCACAAATTTAATAATTTAAAAATATGTTTTTTAATAGATTAATTTGGTGTTAATATTTTTTTAGTTTGCCCTGAAGACGCAACCGAAATAAAGTGTGATTTTTTATTTTTTGTTAAATTTTTTTTTGTGTTTTAGGTTACCAAGAGTCCCGTAGGAAACCTGGAATTATTTGGCCGCCCACTTTTGAGTAAAGTGGAAATCGCCACTGCTAAATGTGTGTTCTTGTGATTGTGTCGTTTTATAAGTCTATGTTGTTTTCATTAATGAAATCTACAATTGATTGATAAGAGTTAATGTTCTCGTGCTTGAAGTATTTATATGTCATCGTATTTGGTTAGTGATGGGAAATGCTGTCGTGATGAGATGAATTTCGTGCAGTTAAATATAATATGTGAAGCGTTATCGATAGTGTCGCAACTATCGCATCAGCTGTCATTGAGTACGTGCATTTTAACGAGAGTAGCTTTGTCAAATGCGTTGCCGATAAGTAATCTGTTTATCAGTTTTATGCCTTTTGGTTTTAGCTTAGATTTGTGGAACCAAGGTTTGTTGACGATGGTTGGGAAAAGTTCAGCATATCCCCTGGGTCTTTCAGCGACGAAGTTGGCGTAATCCTTTTCCCAGTCTTCCTTTATTCTTCTGAAGATTTCGCAGGTTGCGTCCTTGATGCTCCATTTAACTGAAGTAAAAGTACCATTTGATGGAGCGCCCTTTGCTGCGAGGTCCACGGCTGTGTTTTGTGGTATGTTCACATGGCCTGGGATATAGTGGACTTCTACAGAGATTAGCTGAGCTTGGGAATTTATTTTTCGTTTAATTCTTTGTGCTATATAATTGTTGTGTAGTGGTTTTTTCAAAATCAAAGCTCCGTTTTTATTATCTGTCAATATGGCTATACGAGGTATGCCCCACGAGAAGGATGGACAAGTGCTTTGTCTATTGCAAGTAGCTCGGCAGAAAGAGACGAAAGGATTTTATTGGTGTAAAAACTGTCTGAAACTCCTGAACTATCATGAAGAAATGCAGCGCTAGAATGGTTACTGGTTACTGAGCCATCAGTAAAATAGATTTGGAAACCCCGCTTAGTTAGTCGGTCTACTTTTTCCCTGAAGTGGAGAAGAGTCGTTTCCGAGTCTACCGAGCGTTTGTTTTTAGCTGCTCCTTTAAAAAACTCCAGATCCGTGCTTAACTTTCTACACATAATTGGAGTCTGAGATACTATTTCGATGTGGTCTAGGATTTCGGAAAATTCTCTATACGTTTTAACGTAGCTTGTATTAAGATTCCTATTAGAGGTTATGGTTTCACAGGCGGACCTTTACTAATTCTTTGGCCGTGACAAATTTTATCCTGTACTCAGGTAGAAGCTCTGCTGCTAAGTGATAGACTATCTGTACCGGTATACACTTAATTAAACCCAATGTCTTTCGAAGGTGTAGATTGGAGTGCACTTTTAACTTATTCATGGCCGTCTTTGACATATTACTAAAAGACATGCGTATTCAAGCTTGCTGCGAACAAAGGCTTTGTAGAGCACCAATCCCTGATTTGGGTTGACCCCAAATCGGCATCCGCTTAGCAGCTTCAAGAATGCACACGTTCTGTTTGCTTCTGAGATGGAACGCTCTATATGTGCGCAGGCTGAATTGTTTGCAGCAACTGTTCTTCCTAAATATCTAATCTGCTCCTGGTTCTTTATCACAGTGCCTTTGTGAATTATATTCAGAGGCTTTCTTTGGGTGCTGAAATGAACCGCACATGACTTAGCTGGGTTAAAAGAAAGGTTAATTTTTCTGCAGTCCTCGTCGAACTGCGCAATCTTGCCCAGCAAGATATATCTAGCAGGGCTGAGATCATTGTGGAAGCAGAGAAGGAAAAAAACATCTGCGTATTGGAAGAGTAGACAGTTAGAGTTATTAATTCTGTGCAGTCCAACTGTGTATAAATTGAAAAGGGTGGGACTAAGGCTGCTGCCTTGGCATACCCCTTTGCCTAATTCTACTCTTTTCTTCCCCTTGACTAGAAATCTTTTCCTCAAAAAGTCTATGGTCCATTTGATTTGGTAGGGGTCAAAATTCATATCTCTCAAACGCCAATCAAGTATGTTAAGATCAACGCAGTCAAACGCCTTCTGCAGGTCGAGACATGCTGCTACTACTTGTAATCCCTCTGATTTTAGCTCCTGGACTTTGTTTACTAGGTCGTTAATGCAGTTCGCTGTTGATCTTAGTCTCCTAAACGCGTACGATCTATCTGGCAAAAGGTTATCTTTGGATATGTGCAAATCGAATCTGCTTTTTATCAGTCCTTCTATAATTTTGAAAAATACACTAAGGTGACAAATTTGCCTGTGATTTTTATCCAATGAGGTATCCGTGCCTTTCTTGGGGATTGGCACTACCCGTATCTCCCTTCAACTTTCCGGGATAATACCTGCCAGCCAAGTCCGGTTTAGTAATTTAAAAAGCTCAATCCTTTTGGCTGCAGGCAACTGCTGGATCATTTTGTAAGAGATACCGTCTAGTCCTCTGGCCGAATTGGGGTTCCTAGTGCTGATAAATGTAAGAAAGTCTTCTAACTCAAAGCCTGTCCTAGAAAAAGGTGATAACGGTGAGGAAGGAGTGGGTGGAACCTGTTTATCAAAAACATATTAGTAAGTTGCTTATTATTGTTGTGGGTCAAGCTTTGTATGTTGATTTGAAGAATCTTCATAATGGAGTTTGATCTGGAGGTTCTATAGCAGTATTTATGCTTGGTTCTATAGAAGTAATCATATTTGTTAAATCGATTTCAGCGTTAGCTGTATTAATAAAATCTCCGATTCCGAAGAGTAATAATTTGGCGATTGAGTCTAATTGATTAATGTGCTTTTGTTCAGACAAAAAGGTTGTAAGCTTTGCGCTAAGAGCGTTAAGCTTCTCTTGAGCTAACGAACTAGTGGTGTGAGTGGATCTATTTTCGTTCTCCTGTAGAAAGGACTTACTTGGAAGCGAGTAATTAAAGGATTTCAAAGAATTCCTCCACTCCTTCATAGAAGATGCTGCTTTAGCACCCTCTGCTGCACGCTGCGCAGCCTTTTTGGCAGTTTTGGAGTATGACGCTTCTGCATGAATCTCCCTAGCTGCTTCCGTGTGACTGTTAGCAGCGTTGCACGTCTTTGAGCTCATCCAGCAAGGGGTAGAAAATGCACCGTTGTCGTTAATGTCCGGTGGCAACCTGTCAAAGAGAGCAGGGTACAACCTATTCACCTCCTGCTTGGTGAGCATTTCTAACGCCATGCATTTGTGAATGCCGTATGCCTTTTTCCTGGCCATACAACCAGGAAAGGTTGCGACTTGCTCTTCCGAATAGTTGGCGCACTTGGTTAGTGCGCACTGCACTTCTTTGCCATGTTCTGCCCCACATTTGCAGCATCTGTCTGCACTCCTGCATTGAAGCGCCATGTGCCCAAACCTAAAATACCTAAAACACTGGGAAAAGAAAATATACGGCTGAACTTCCACCCTGGAGTACCTAAACTTCACTTCCTTTGGTATGAACTGCCCTTTAAAGAGCAGTTTTACTCTGCCTGTGGGCACCAGAAGCTCTTTGTCGGAATTGTCTCTCCTAATGACTCTTTTAGCCTCTATTATTGGAGTATTCGAACTAATATTATTTAAAATCTCTTCGTTAGAAACATGCTGGGGAATATTGAAAACAATGCCCATCTTGTAGTCGAAATGCCTGAGAATCTTAGGGATAAATCCGTGCTCAAGCAAAACCTTTGAACTGGCTAAATTATTTGCACTATTTGCTGAGTTGCAGGTGACTTTGCATCGGCCATAACCTACTCTTTGGACTTCCTCTAAGCCGACAGTTTCCAGCTTATACAGAAGTGCAGCCAGCTCAATATGGTTAATAGCCACTCTTTTCCCAGCCACGGATTGGTCAATATAAACTATGAACGGTTCCTTGTGATTCTCATAATATTTATATTTGCAATTTTCAACAGGGTCAATAATATTTGCACTCACTGTACTCCTTGGTTCCGTCATGACCTTTACCGTTTTTTCAAGTTCCGTTTTACCTCGCTTTTCCGTTTCTACAGCACATTTCTCACGTTCTTCCAATCCCGTTGATCCGTTTTTCTTCCTACCGTTTTTTTTAGCTTCTCTTTGGTTTTTACCGTTGTCCGATGAATCCGTTATTGTTGGCGGGCCAGCCAACTTTTTTGGCGCGTCAGGTTTACCGTTCATTGCATTGCTCTTCTTTGTGGCGTCCTTCATTTGGGTTTTTAAAACTTCGGTATTCTTCCTCACTGCCCTGCTGCTGGCCGGATTCGACCTCGATCTGGTTGATCCATGCCAGAGGCAACGCCTCTGGCGGCTGGGCACGCAGCTTTGCTGGTGCTAGCCACAGCTTGCTCCACGACAGTTGCCAATCACTTAAAGCAAAACTGAAAAGTGGTCGAAAAACCACGAAAAAGGCCCGTTGTAACGCTCAAAAATAATAATGAAAATTATTGCTATCAATACGTCTGTGCTCTTCCACTTCAGAAACGCCAATCGTGTGTGTGATTTTTTAGCTATTATCTTTTTGGCAACACTGGTTTAAACAGCTCACGCACGTTTCGTGTTTTGTTTCGCTGTCAAACATCTTCAGTTTGGTCTATAATTTAACCATGAATCGTCTTACAAACGAACAACGCTTGCAAAATTATTGAATTTTATTATCAAAATGCGTGCTGTTCGGAATTGAACAAAGATGGCTCTACGAGACCCAACCACGATCCCACGAACATAAGTAACGTAGCTGATAAACATGTCAATGATCAATCATGACGACCCTGACGGAAACCATAAACAAGTCAATGTTTATGGTTGAACAATAAATATTAATAGGCATTTGACAAGGGTATCTAACCCAACGCATAGGGACCCTTTAAGATGCACAGGCGATGCACCCCTCCCACTAGACCGACACATATGTGTGCATATGATAATTACCAGCGCACAAGCACATAAACATATACATGCCTCGTCTTACAAAAGAAGCAATAGATAAGTTAGATTTAAGGGATGATTTAACAGAATAAAGTTGACCTGGTAACCCTGGTGTAGACATATTAATTTTTTTCGATCGCATTTTAAATTGTTTTTAAACTGATAAATAATTAGTTTTTCTCAAACCAACGTGTTAATATCACTTAGTGAGAAAACAAACAGTACGATTTTTGTTTACCAATCGTCATAGTTTGTGCAAAACATACTTTGTGCACCCAAAACAAAAAAGGCGCACACACACACAACC